>NCVS01001393.1:274635-296282 GCA_003055095.1 Goniozus legneri
GATTGGCGTTTGTAGGTAACGGATAATCGGAGCAGGCCCGGGGGCTAAAGGCGCGAGTAGGAGCTAGCGAAAATACAAGACAGACGTATATTTTGACGATTGGAAATCGCCGGTTGCGCCAGGAGCCACTCGAGATCGTTCTCGCATCACCCTAGGCGCATTTTTGGCCCGCGATTCGCTTCGGAGCAATTCCCGACTACGGCCATTTAAAAATCGGCATTAAAACCTCCAAGAGTCTCTATTATTTTCGTACACGCTCTATCGACGATGCGTTTATCCGTCTCCTATTGCAACTGCGGTTCCGTTTTTCGAGCTCTTTTTCGAACCTCTTTTTCTTTCTCTCGCTCCTTATTCTTTTCCATAGCAGTTTGCGTCCACAGGTGCCGCGCACGCTCCGAAGAATCCGAGCTTTAATCGCACGGTAGTAAATACGCCGGATTCAAATTACGCCGCAGTCGAAACCGGGAATTTTAGTTCCGACCGTTAGTTAGCGGACGTTACCCCGCCGTTACCGCGCGCGCTCGCTCTCTCGCCAAAGTCGAGAGCGAGAAAGATCGGAATGGTAATGAAACGGAATTAACGAGTTATACGGCCGGCACTTATACGCGTTCGCGTTTCGTGTCACCACCCCCTTCGCGAACTATCTAATTCGTCTCGAGAGGAGCATCGAAGCCGGGGGTATATTCGAAAATGCGCCCGAGCTTCGGAATATTATGGCTCCGTAATAACGCGGTCCCTCCTCGGCTGCATTCGCCGGATGTTCTTTCTCTCTATGCGCGAACAGTCGAGATTCCATTTAGGCGGGCCGAACGGGGCCATTGCACTTTTAGAGAGAGGCACGAATTTTCGCCAACTCGGAACGATTACTTTGCGCGACGGACAGCCGTGAGCGACCGACGGAACCGTCACGCAAGTAGAAAGTCGTGTAATTCGTATCGGTATCGTAATTATATAGATAGCTCCGGCCGGTAGTGAGTACCTCGGTCCGACAAACGCGAGAAGGGCATTTCCTCCTCCGTACGCGGTTACTCTTTCACCTATCCGCTCGAACGGATCCTACTTTTGCGAAATCGTCGCCCAGGGGAGCGATTGTTTCCCCGCTCGAGAGAGCGCGCGTCGTGCGCTAGCGTCTCAATCTCTCCTGGATCTCCGTGCTATTATATCGCGAATCATGCCGCGTTAATTCGAATGAATTAAGAGATTCGAGAAATTAAATTACCACTTGGTTCGCCCGACTCGTTTTACATCGGAGTAAGAGATTCCTTCTTCTCGTGATATATTTTTATGATAATCGGCGCAAACGTACAGGTATACGCCTGTATATATAGAAAAGAGGAAGGGGCCCAGCGAGAGAGTAAGAGGGAAGAGAAAACGAATGTATTTTTTGGCCGTGAAAGAAATTCTGGAAGGCGCGCGCGTCTCTCGTTTCGCCTAAATTTACCTGCGGCGCGATGAGGAGAGCGAAGGAGAAGGATACGACGAAGGATCCGCGGCAACCTTGCGCCCGCTCACGGTGTAAGTCGGAGGCGTCTCGAGCGTGTAGCTCTTGTGGGAAGAAATGCGGGAGTCGTACGGGCGAGGGAGGGGGAAGGGGTCGGAAAGCGAGACGAGGAATAATTCTGAATTCCAATACGATTTGACCTCGGACGGCGGAGTTACGTTCGCGTGGACGCGAACCCGTATTTCTCGACGATATAGGCGAAATTGCGTTGATAAATCGTTCATTATCGAAGAGAAAGAGTCGAAAAAGAGAATCGGAGCCGAGGAAGTCGAGAAATGCGTGTCTCGGCGAAGAAAAAAGGACTCGAAAGTACCAAGTCCTAATTCCTGAGCGCGCCTACAGACACGCAAACTACCGTGAGAGTGGCGGGAGGGATGAGACGCGAGGGAAGAAATGGGCACCCGGAATGTTTTAGAACACGAAAGAAGCGAAGGAGGAGAGCGAAAAGGAAAAAGCGAAAGGAGCGCGAGGAGAGGACGGGTCGAACGGATTCCTTTGATTCAGTTCGGTTCGAGTTGGGCTAGATTTGGCGAATATATACGGCTCGTTTGTAGTCAACCGGTGGAGTAGCCCTTCGACGCGACGCGAGGCGTGACCGTCGAAACGAGGGAAACGAGCCATTCCAGCGGAAGGGAGATGAAGAAGAAGAAGAAGAAAAAAAAACGAGAGGAGAAAGAAGAAACGAAAGAATGTTACTAGCTCTCCTCTAGAGAGAATGTCGCGCGTAATAATCCAAACAGAGAGATAGGTCTTCGAGCTCCTACAGCGCCGCGCCTTCTAACAACGAGGCACATAGCGCCGCTTCTCTGTATCGATGAAGTGGGCTAAAAAACAGCGAGAGGGAGTTCTCGGCCAATGAGAGTTCGCCAATACGGCGGCCATTTTAATGATCGGTCTAATGTAAACAAAGAGAAAAAGGAACAGAATGACTTCCACCCCTTCGGCTCGTACTAACCCCCATCCGCGCGCATCTCGCTCTCGCGTGCGTGTAGGTGCTCGGCTCGCGCGTGCACTTATACGGCGCATTGCACGCATGCACGCCCACGTGCGTACGAAGGGGTGCGACCGACCAATCGTCGCTCCGCATCTCGCATGGCCTAGCTACGTAACGCGCGCCCGTCCTTCTCGACTCTTCACCTTCTTCTTTCTTCTCCTCTCTTTTTTTTGCCACCCTAACGGGGGACTCACCTCCTTCCTTCCTCGCTCGGCTCTCTCTTTCTCCACCCTGCCTCTCCCTTGCCCTTCCTACCCATCGTTGGCGTACACCCCCAACGCACTGCCTCCCTCTAACACTCGTTATACATTTTATACCCATGCTAGCGGGGTAAGAACTTTTCTCTTCCCCTCTCGTTTCTCTCCCCCTCTCTCTTTCTTTCTCTCTTTCTCTCTTCGGGCAAAGTAAAATTGAGGTCTGCCAGTTACCATTGAAATACACCGTGCGAATGAGATGAGAGCCGAGGACTGGCTAGGGAGAGTTTTCATTGAGTACACAGCGAGAGTGGAATTCGTTCGGCATATAAGAAAAGTGGAGAATAAGCACAAAACTGATTAATTAAAATACGACGTTAACGAGAGGAGAACGAAATACGAGAAAGGGCGGAATAGGCGTAATCGAACTAGCGGCAGGTGTGACGACAAACGCGCCAATTCGTGTCTTTGCGAAAATGAGATTGCGGGAACCATGTTAGATTCGAAGATAGAAGTTGGCGAAATAAAGAACGTAAGTTGTGAGAAAAGAGAAGAAAAAATAAAACCCGAGAGGAGGTCAGCACCGCGTGTGGCGAAGGTGTCGAAGTTGGTGAGAGGGGAGGTGGATACGCGGGGAAGCCATCGGTCGAAGGGAGCGAAGGGCCGTCGTCGAACGGCTCCAATTACCGTTGCCTCCGTCAGCTAACTCCGTCTCTCTCTCTCTCTCTCTCTCTCTCTCTCTCTCTCTCTCTCTCCCGACTGCACATCCTCAACGACACTCCTCCCGTTTTATCCAACGCGCGTACTGCGAAGAAATTCTCGCTCGAGTCCTCTCTCGGTGCGTGTTCACGATGAAACGATTCCCGTTCGTCACGAATCCGCGACGTTCGAGAGGATCGGGTTTTAGCGACAGAGAGGTTCATTCGATCTTCGGTAGCGAATTCTCCCAATAAGCCGGATGTCCTTGTATTTTCGCACCGCGCCTTGCCCCGGGCGGCTTGTTTCACGCGAATAAGACTCGACCGGCGCGTATACGCGTCTCGTCACCTCCTGCCGGACTCAATTTGTCGCAAAGGAAGCACGCAAAGATCCCCCAAAGATGGCTGGCACGGTGTTGTAACCAACACCGCATCCACAGTCGGCCATTTGCGAAACGCGAGGAATCCGATACGGGGTTTTGATCTCCATAAGCCCACCCTCGATCGTGTTACCCGAACTCGCGACCATCTCCGCCGTTTGGCTCTCCTCTTCCGCGCGACAAAGATGGCCGGGTACGCGCCATTGCGTTCCCTACCGTGAGAAACTGCGAAATTTTCCAATCGTCGATTTCTCGGCTTGCCGAATTCGTTTTTCTTCGCTACGCAACAAAAAATGATTAGCCATTGTTTGGCCGGGAAGAGAACCGGAGACGTCCGTCGCGCGATTAGAAAACTATTCGCGTTTGTAGGTAGAGATAGCGGGATAACCGCCCCACCGAGGTTGTATATTATTACATTATACACAACTAGATAGATAGTTAATTTAACGGTGGCGTCCCTCCGACACCGAACGATTGCTTCTTGTATTGCTTTCCGCGAGTCATATGCATAATGTAATTGACTTCATCCCGCTGCGCTTTCTCGCTTTTCGTCTCGTGGCTGAGCGAGAGGAAGAGAGAGGATGAGCGAGAGACGGAGAAAGAGGGACTTCTTTATCTTTGGCGTTCGACGCTGACGCCACAGTATTTCTCCTACCCTTTTCGCTCTTTTACAATTAAGATTCATCATCGCCCGACTAGCTCCGAACACCCATGCGTTTCGACGTATCGTAACGCACTCGGAAAACTATTAGTCGGCATTCGACGATCGTACGAGTAGAAATCGTTCGTCTATTCTCGGAACTGATAAAAATTTACAATCGTTCTTTCTCTTCGGTAATAGCGTATAAGGGAATAAATTCCGAGCGAAAAACGAAATGAAAAAAAAATTTTCGAGTGTCGGCTGCCCATTCGCTTTTTCTTTTTATTCGCTTTTAATCGTGCATGGTCAATTTCGGATAAATGTCTTTATACGGTCCAGCCAAATGCGTACGGACGGCCGTGCCCTCGTATCTTCCCGGTATCCATTTCTCATATCCCTTCCGAAGTAAACTGTTGCAAATTAGGGTTGCGCAAGAAGCCAGCGGTCATTTCTCAAGCTGTCTTCTCTCGCGTAAGTTATTGCAAACGAAAGCACCGCGCTCGAAGAGCGGAGGAAAAGAAACGCATAAAGTGCCTTCTTCTCGCACTCGCTCTCGCGCATAACACTTCCAGCTTGAGCTCGCATTTGGCGCATTCTTACCGAAAATAAATTCCTCGACTCGATTTTTCACGAATATTCGGACGCGTGGAATACGAAACGTCGGGAGGACATGGCCGTATTTACGATTTCGTACGCTGGCGGAGCGAGGTGGAGTGGGAGGTCCTGACACGTGGCGCGTAATATCCTCTGGTACGCGTATACTCCGATTCCTTACGGCGCAGCGTGTGGCGCTCCGCTTTTCTTTCAGTCCCTGATGATGCTTCTTTTTAGCTTTTCCACGCCGTCGACGCGCCTGTCAGCTTATTTTTTGTCTCCTCGATTTACTATCTCGAAAACATACCCCCCGCGAGCGTGGGCGCGTGTCGTACGACGGGTACTAGGTCAGAACGAATTTTCGTCCCGGCGCAGATGCAAAAACGGTGCTTTCTAATCCGGGTTACGCGGTCACGGCGATTCGTGAGCACGAAGTCTGGCCGAACCAACTCTCTCACTGGGTGACTCGGACTATGTTTGCCCCCGCGACCTAAACACCAACGAAAAAACCCTTCCAACGGTAACGAGATTAGGTTCGGGTGGGTAGCGGAGCGGACCGTCACGGAGGCGCTCTTACCGTTTCGAACCCTCCCCGACTCCCCAAACTTGCTTTTTTTCCGTCTTTTTTCCCCCAGGGCTAATACAGGATCTCCGTAAATAACTCTATTTTCACTCCGCCCCGTCCTCCCTCTTGCCCCTATTCTTTTTTTTTCATCTAACGGGTAAATCGGGAGAAAAATCCTTCGACACCTGTATTACCGTCGTCTCGTCAAGGCGATTTTGCGTGTTAAACACCATCGTTGAAGTAGGGGATTCTTTTCTTCTTTTTTTTTTTTTAAATCGAGAGTTCGAGACGAGGAGTACATAAGCCCTGCCGGGATGAATATATATCGGGGATCTCCTACCAGTCATAACGAGATGCCTCGTTAATGTCTTGGGCGAGATTCCGCTCGTGAACGAGGGTGGCTCGAGTGTATTCGAGGCATTGTGAGCTCAGCTGGACCCCCTTCGCGATTCCTGAAATATTCAAAGAGCAGCCTGCACCGCGTACACTCTCGTCGGACGTCCTCGCGAGATCGCCCGGAGGTGAAACCGGGTCCTTCCTCTCTACTTCTCGCTCGCGCTTGCGCCCGTGTAGTCTCTCGGTGTACTTAGGTACGCGCGAGGGGTCGCAAATCTGATAAGGAAGTTTTTGATCTCCGCTGTATACGTTTCTCGTCGTACGGCCGCCCGTGGGCTAAAACGATCCATCGACGCTCGATGTATCTCGTCTCGGCGATCTCGTGCCATCGTCCTCTCGGACACGCTAACTCGCGCAAGGTCGTTAGCAGCATCCTTCTCTCCTCCTTATCCTCTTCCACCCAGCCGCGAGTCTTCTAATCGTAATCGGAACGAGACTTTTAACCGCTTCGGGAAGTCCTGGGCGTTACGGCCAATGCAGAGATCCGCAAAGAATTTTTTTTCGGTGTTCAAGAGACGATTCGAGAAATCGGATGCATCGGGGGAAACCCGCTTGGAACTGGCTGAAGCGAATTTCGTATAAACTGCCACCTGTTGCCCGCTCATCTTCGCGCATGGGTTGGGACGAGAGGGCGAGGAGCTCGCGTCCACCTAGACCAGTCCGCGCCGTCATCGATTCGATTTCTCTCTCGTTTTCTCCTCGTTCCGCTATATCCCGCGTATATTAGCCCGACGACGTTATCGCGTAAAATTTATCTCGACATACGCGTCGCCTTCGATACCTTTCCTTATTCCTTTTCTCGGCGCTCGCCCTCGGGGCACGAGTTGCGCGAGTATTTCGTGGCAATAGAGGAAGGAGAGAAAATATTATCGATTATTAGCTCAACCTGTTCCCCGTCGACGATCCGTTCGTGCGCCGGCCGCTCGTGCACCGAGTCATCGGCTTTTCGAGCCGCGAACGTGGGGGGAGCCCCGAAAACCGACTTTGAATTTCCGAGTCGCCGCGAGGGGGCGCAATGACTTCAGAAACGGACCTGTCGGAGCGAAAGCCCCTCATTAATGGCCGACGAGTAATTTGCGCGGATGACTCCGTGAACCGCGTATTGTGTATACGTATACGCGCGAGTATATCGTAAAACGTAACGCGAATGAGATTTCAGACACCCACACGTTGCGCGGATCGAACGCCGCCGTTGTGTGTGACACGCGATGACCGGTCATTATATAGTCGAAGCCTCATGCGCGAGACCCCCGCACGATCGTTCGATCGATTCTTTTTCTTAAGATTTCGCCGCGGTATAACGAACTCGCGCGCACACACGAGAGAAAAAGAGAGAGAGAGAGAGAGAGAGAGAGTCGTTAATAAAGATTTCATTGAGCGTTCGAGGCTAATGAATTTCACGTCGTCGCCGCGGTCTCGCGATGGCTCCATATTCGGTTAGCCGAGCGTACCGGCGAATTTCGCGCCGGCATATATTCGCAGAGTTTTTAGCATCGCGGACACGTGTACGGGCGGCTTATCGGCGATTTTACAGCAGTGTTTTAAGAGCGGAATATCCGAATGGCGCAAGAAGCCAGCGCGGACCGGTGCGGCGACGGTGCCCCGAGGTGGAAGGGTCAGGTAGGTGATCTTGTTTGCTAATGGCGTACTCGTGTTCGAATGTAGTTGCTCGCGAATGTCCATACGTCTTCTGATTAAGATTAAAGAAACCGCGTATCTCTCTCGTCGCGCAGCGCGCTTAATGTATTCGCGTGCATTTTTTTACCGAAAAGATGGGTGAAGAGGTCGGGAGGATTGAAAACGGAGGGAACTCGAGATTGGAGTATTGGGAAATGCATTTTTCACCTTTCAGAAAATATACGCATCTATAGCTGGCAGAGAGTTGAATATTCTGAATAGAACGTCCTTTTTTCCATTTTTTGGTACGATGCATAGTTTTTGAAATATTCTGATTTTTAGTCGGTACAATTGACTAAATCAATTAATAATAATTTAATGAATTAAGGAATTCACACATGGCCAAAAATCATTTGTTTGTTCAGTAAAAAATGTCGAAATAAAAAAGAACCCTTCCGCTAGAAATTTGAAACTGTAAATTTCTGCTTTGCGGGATGAAAGTAATACTTTCTCGAATGATTGCGGTCGTCATGACGATTCGGTTATTGCGCTTTCCACGCGCGATTGGCGAACAAAATTCTGTTGAAACTGCATGCGCATGGTGCTCGCGGTACGTATCCGCACGTAAGTAGCACGTGAGGAGATGCGAGAGGTGGAGGAACGAGAACGTTCCGAGTGCGTGTCGTGCTCGTGCGATCACACCTCGGCAACCGAGCGACAGGACTGCCGAGTTTCGGTCGAATAATTGTAGAGGACAGACAGAATTTCTCGCCTCGCTAACAAAGACATGAAGGTACCCGCTCGCTCGAGTGCGTTCGACAAAGCGCTTCCCGCTCCCCGCCTACGTCTAATAAAGAGACCCTCGCTCTTCTACTTGCTCCCTCTCTCACACCCCTTTCCCACTGTTCTACCTATCTCGCTCCCACCCTCGCGCACGCACGGTTTCAATTCTTCCTATACCCGTGCATGCGAGCGCGATGCGATGATGCCAAGAAATAAGAACGGAAACCTCTAAACGAAGCGAGAACTCGCGAGCGATAGAGGGAGAGGGATAGAATTGAAAGCGGGAGAAGCGAGGGTAGGGGAGAAAAAATAATCAGTCTCGTAGGTGGGCCTCCCCGGGCCACGGGGTAAAAAAGGGGCTTCCGTCGAGCTGTCTCTGTTTTCTCTCTTAATTCTCGCCTTTCTTGTCTCGCGATCCTCGTCGAACTTCCACGCCATAACCCGCTCGGCGAGAAAATGAGACGACGCGAGGTGAAAAAGAGAGAGAGAGAGAGAGAGAGAAGGGAGAGGGGGAGGGGAGTGAGAAAGATGCACGGAAAGAGGGTCGGATGCGATCTCGCGCGTCGACATAAATGGACGATGCCCACACGAGAGGAAATGTTCCGCTAACCGATGTTGACAAGCATTGCGCGAGAAACCGCGCGGTACGCTGCACCCGCGATACCATTCGCGGCCTCGGTGCGTACAAAAAAAGAGGGCGGTCGTGCATTCGCAATAAAGAGAGAAAAAAAAGAGTCAAAGGCGAAATTTCACTCGAGGGTCATTTTTCCCCATCGCTATTGATTTCTGCTGATGAAAAAATCGAGGGAACGTATCGAGAGGAGAACGGACTTGGAGCGTCTTTTGTGCGATTCCTTCGACGAGAGCGGAAAGACGGAACGCGGCCCGGCGCGGCGATATAATTCCGATGGCTGGATTATTACGAGGGGGAACGAATTAATTATATGAACGACACAAAGGGACTATATGTTATCGAAACGGCAGGTGAAAAAGGGTAAATTCCGCCGCGGTTGAGAACACGATAGGTACTTAGTTCTCTGTCTGGCACAGTGACAAACGTTCGCGCTTTGTGCAAAGGACGCGCGCGGTACCTATACGCGTACGCGACGAAGATACGTTGATCGCGCGCGCAAGGAAATCAATCCGTTTCCGCCGCGTCTCGTTACCCATTCCGCGCGCACGAACGAATTTTCGAAGTGGAGAAGGAGATGTAAGAAAGAAGAATTCTTTGTCTCGGAGCATAAATTACGCCCCGTGTCGGAGGACCGATCCTTCTTTCGAAGGACCGTTCCCGACGCGAGTGAGAAGACACGGGAACGGGAAGGAGAAAAATTCGAATCTCTCGCGTATGTGTAGTACGTTTGCTCGTTTGAGCTTCGCATCGACGAGGCAACTACGCGTCCGCTGCTCGCCTCCTCGCTGGGATTGTAATAACGGTAATTATCATAGTGGAAATCGGTCCTCCGATGCACAATAGTATACTATATCCCCGACAGTCCAGCCTCGTATTCTATCTCCTTCGTCGAAACACCTCGCGCGTTTTTCCCTCCACGAATTTTTATCTCCCCTTTTCTCGCGCTCTCTCGCCCGGCTCATTTATGCGCGAAAAGGCAATTCGCGCGAGCATCGGCGAATCATCGCGGGATCATTAGGCGTGCCACTTGCAGCGCGCGAGAGATTCGTACGAGCCTGGGAAGGAAAGAGAAAGAGAGAGAGAGTACCGTTTATATTCTCGCTGGATTGTTTGCCGGTCATCACCGTTGCCGATACACGCGCGAGTATCGGCCGAGTGTGAGCTGGTCATTTCCGCGCGTGTAGGAGATCCTCGGCGTATATCACCACGTGACGCACAACCGAATTTGCGTAATGAACACGCGCTCACCGTCAGAAGATTACTATCGAATTCGCCGACGACGATTCGCACTTTCGTTTCGATTATCGATTCTACCCCCTTTCTTTTGTACTGCGAGCAACTTTTTTTTTCAATTAATTATTTTTCGGCCGACGCGATCGCGTACAGAAGGACAACAACGGAGCGAATCTCGCGAAAAATTCAACCCCGCGAGCTTCCCCTCGCACGTGTTCGCTTACCCCGATCTACATGACCGAACGTGAATAAGAGTTTAATAATCACTCGGTCGATTACGAGTTCCGAACCTGGGTTCCTTTTTTCTTCCTTCTTTTATCTCTCTTATTTTTTTGGTCGACCCACGTACAGTGACGAATCATCGTCGGTCCATTAGGTTGTCCAGCTGCTCGAAGATTACCAATGTCCCGATTGTTGCCGATCATCGTTTGCAATCGATGCTTTTGAAAACGGTATGTATATACGAGCGGCATTCGTATAACTTTTTCGTGTACGAGTGTATAAGTGCGAGCCCGCGCGCGCTCCGTTTCCTCCGATCCATTACACCGGTTGGCTAATTAAACGAGCGCGAGCTATAGTTATCCCGGCAATAGGCAAACTTTAGGTTCGGCAGAGACACGAACGAGAAAGAGGAACGGCGGATTCTTCGAAAATCCCCGTGCGAAATTTCGTTTCTCGTTCTTCGGTGGTTAAAAAAAAAAAGGGTGGATGAAAAAAGTGCACGCTGCCGAAAAATAGGCAGCGAACGCGGCTCTTGTACCCAAAATGATACTCCCGTGTGCGTGGAAACAAGTTCGGTAAACAAGGTCGGAGCGCAATTATATTCTCGAAGAGCTGGTAGTAAAAATTCGCCTCCTCCCGGTTGGCTCTTACCGGGCCGATAGGGCGGGGGGGACCGAATCGCGATGGAATTTATTGCCCACGGAAGCGCGCGCGCGCGAGGGAGCGAGCGTTTCTCTATCTCTCGGGTTATGCTCGCGCGCGAGGGCAAGTACCGATTTTCGATCGTTACGCGCCGAGGCCCACTCCTTTAAGTGGGATCCGCGCGCCCGGCTAATTCCCGATACCCGAAAAAAACGTAACACGTATCGGAAACGTAGAAACGTGGCGTGTTTCTTTAATTTGCCTCTCATTCTCGTGAGTCCGCTCGCTCGCCCCCGTACACACGTTTTTTTACTCCTTTCGTTATTTTCGTTCCTCTCGCCGCATTTCGCCCGAAATCGAATTACGTAAATGGGCCGCGGTGGGTTCGCCGTATTATAACGACGAGAGAGAAGCTTGGGGAGTCGAGATCGCCGCGAGAATTCTCGATGCCGAATTGAGACTAAGTTTTTTGGAGAAAAACATTGTTCTCGGTCGTTCTTTTCTTCTTTGTTCGGTCTCGAAGTAACACCGGCGTTCGCGATAAGCACGGAAGTGGAGCCTCGAGTGCCGGCGTTTCTCTCGATCTTTCGCGAATTCGTGACAATTTTGAAGTAACAGGACATTTCTCTTGAAGCGCGAGAATCGCGACACGGGGCCTCTGCGCGTATACCGCCGGTCGTTAAGTAAGACGGTTACATTGAGAGATGGCCAATGTAAATTGCGATGACGCATACATATATGTCGTACGAGCATGTAGCGATATATCAACGTCAGCAAATTGTGATAAATAAAGTGCAATTGAAGCTGCACGGTCGAGGGGATAGTGTACGCGCAACGGTCCAGAAGGTAGATAGCGCTCGCTTAGCGAAATAGCGATTCTCGCACTTGTTCCGTTTTTTCCGCCTCGTCGCGTGTAAAATTCTAGTCGACGCGGCACCCGTGACGTTCAAGGTCGCGTTCGTGAGACCGATCCACGAAAATAAACGAGCGATAAATTTAACGAGGGATATACGCAATCTTCCCCGCGAGCGTGCATCTCGATTTACGAAGTCAAAAGCGGATATGAATGCGGACACGACGAGAGAGAAAGAGAGAGAGAGAGAGAGAGAGAGAGAGAGAGAGAGAAAATGAAAAAGCCCAAAGTGAGATAAGAGATGAACGAGGAAAAGAGGAAAAGAGAGAGGAGGGTACTCTCGAGAGAGGAGTCCTGTAGTTACGTCGAGTACCAAACGCGAACGCGGTAGAAGAGAGAACTGTGCTATCTACGTAATATATCGTGGGTTAATTAATCGTTTAATGAAACAGTAGTTAGCGGTGATGATTGTGATATTTTATTATTATCCATCGACGGGAGAGGTTCACTCGAGGCGGTCGTTGGACCATCGAGACGATCCTGCACTCGCGAACGACCGGTTAAAGAGCGATCGAGGAGAAAGGACGAATACGAGAAGGAGAAAGAAAGAGAGACCGGGAGAAAGGTAGAAAAGCGAGAGACGGAGCGCAAGCTAAAAAAGGCAAAGTCGATGAATGGCGAACGAAAAAAAAATCCCAAACTGGCAAATATCGTGGAGCAATTTATAAAGAAGACCGACTTTGTACAGGAATGTAAAATCGTACCAACACGTTTTATTTTCAATTGTGTTCTAAAAATATAGCTCTCGATGACAGAAAAAAAATGCGAGGAGATTTGTACCGGTGTATAGACACGAATCTCTCTGGCTCGTCATAGTATATACATGGAGCACGGCGATCAATGGAGCGTTTAATAACGATGATTTGGTGGATGCCCGGTTCGAGTCCGACGCGATGTTTCTCTCCCCCTTCTATTTTCTTTCAATCCAGAGAGCCCCCACTCCTCGTCATCGCGGAGTTCCTAAACTCTCTCTCGCTCTCTCCCTCTCGTTCGGTATAGGTGGAACACGTACTTCTTGCCGGTCTGGGTGATTGATCGCTTAAAAAACTAAACTCAACTCCGAGGATGGGCTCATACTTCTCATATTCGTATCTTATCTTCGGTGTTCTCGCGCTACCGGGGCTCTCTCGCGCTCTCCTTTACCCTCCCGTTTCTCGGTAGTCATTGTACCGGGTGGTGCGCGCGCGTCTTCTTTCATTATGCCATTTTTAATCAGGACAAGGGTCCGAAAGTCGCCCGGCCCTCGCGGATGTCATTAGCCGCTGGTGCGCGCGAGCGAGACGGAGCGAGCGGACGAATGTCAAACTGGCCGTGGCTCGGGGAATCGAGCGAGATAAATCAATCGATAGGAGCACGGTGCGTGCCTATATAAGCGAGAGCGCGCATAAATTCGCCTTTTTAATACGCGCCGTGTCGATTTCCATCGCATGGCGCCGGATTCCGTGTGTGCGCGCGCGGCCCCGTCGTACCGAATCCCTTTTTTCCGCCTCCTTCGCGTTTGCCGTACAGCGTACGCCGGTGTGTCCCCTATTTACCGATTCAGCCGTCGTTCGCGCGCGAGCACGAGACCGATTAGACTCGTAACAAGCCTGGATATTTACGAGGCCCCGAGGCCGGATCGGATGCTCAAAAATTCATCGAGTCGCTCTCGCGCTATATCGCCAAATTAGCATTATGCCAATTGGATTTTCTGTTCTCTCTCTCTCTCTCTCTCTCTCTCTCGCTCTCGTGCGATTTTTTCGCTCCCGATAATCGAACAAGCCGAACGCTTGTTCGAGTTCTAATACGCACGAGCGAGTCGCGCGTGTACGATTGCGCAAGTTTCCCGTATCGGAGCGCAGCTTTTCGAGCAATAACGCACGGCGCGTCTAGCAAGGTGACGTGGCCTGCGCGGCACGGATTTACACGTGTATATCGGCCCGATCTTACGGTCCGTCGAGCTCGCGAGCTCGTCGGCTCTCCTTCGCATTAGCGAGAGGACCGTGTTCGACGTTAATTTCGCTTGTCCACTCGCTGTGCGTGAACGAGTCCGCCAATTAGGAAGCCTATCACCTGGGATCCCCCCGAGTACTGGATATTGCCCCATTTCCTTACCCGTCGCTCGAGAACTGGATTTCTCTTACTCGAACTCACCGAAACGGATCGCGCGCGTTTCTTCTTTCGTCGTTGAGACAGAATGAGAAATTTTTTTGTTCATACAAGATTGTTGAAAAAAAGCGAGGGATCGGACTATTTTCTTGGAAGGTTGCCGGTATACAGCGGGGTGTATAGACGGGAGGGTGCGAGCGCGTGCGTCCGCGCTTTTGCAATGCCACGGCGCATACCTATATCCCGCGGAATGTAGATTCGCAGAAATGCGAGAAGAGGAAACGCAAGAGTGAGAGAGCTATTGTCTTGTCAGCGAGCGCCGCTAAATCTGCCAGAGGATCTCTCTCTCTCTAGCGAGCGATTCTACCCGCCTGTAACCCTTCAATCTTTTCTCTCCCTCTTTTCTCTCTTATTCGCGCACGCAATCGAATTTTCACCTTGATAGTGCCTACACGGTAAGAAAAAAGTTCGGAAAGCGGAATCGTTAGGCCGGAACACACAAATCGGTCCGCCTCTCTCTCCGTTTCTCTTGGTCAAGCTCGCGCTTAATCATGTCCCATCGGCGAGATACACGGGCCGTTTTAAAACATCTAGCGCGTTTCCGACAAGCGTCACTCGCGTATTCGCGTACGTACATTTATATATTCGCGAGTTGGTTACGAAAGACGCGAAACTTGTATCGATCGATCGTGGCCGGCCTTAGCGATCAGTTACCCCGACAATGCTGAAATGGAAATGTCCGTGGCGATCCGCGATAGACGCGAGCGCGCGCGAGGGGGAGTCAAGTGTCCAAGGTTGAACAGAGGAATACGATTATCTCCTTCGCTTCTCTCTCCTCGCTTCGAGATATTAATATTAATTTTTTTCTCATTTACGGGCACATTGATCGATGCCCGCGCCTGGCTACTTCCCGCCGCGAGTCGAACTTATGCGCTCGAAAAAAGAAAGGAAAAAAAATGAGAAAACGAAACGGACGCTTTATTCAGACTCGCGTTTCTGTATTTAGAGCGAAAACTCACTACACGGGTAGTTTACGTACGGCTGCGGGATACTGCGGGAGTTTCTCGGGTCGTGAGTTCGAGATAAAGCGAGCTGGGGAGAACAGTAGCGGCAATCAAGCCAGACATCGGACAGTGACGGATGCCGAGTATCATCGCGTATCATTAGCCACGCGGCTTCGGCCATTCTCCCTCGCGGTCCCTTTTCCTCCTGCGGATTTGCCCGGGGAATTGCGCGATATACGCGTATGTATATACAGAAGCGCGGACGTACGAGTTGGCGAATTCGCGGGACTGGCGCGCACGTGCGCGGAACCGCAGCGAGTTTAGTTCGCGAACCGGCCGGAGAGGAAAAAAATAGGACGCGAACTAAAACCCCGGGTTCATTAATTATTAACAGTTGTTGTCTAGTATTGTAGCGTCCATGAGTACCGTTCGGTAGTGTTTTTCACTCTTTCGAGGTCTTTTTTCTTACGAGACTCATCGTGTCGTTAACCTCGACACGGACTGGCCTAGTAAGTCTCGAAGGGTTTTCGGCGAGAAACGCGTAATAGCGAACGTACTGGAAGAGAACGAGTGTTTTTTTGGTAAAACTCGGCGCGCGACCAGTTCGGGGGCGCGCCTGGTTTACCAGGCGCGAGTCTTAACGACCTTTGTCACTCGCAAGAGTACACGTATACGTACGAGGTTCTCCGTACGAGCGCGCGATGATATAATCTGTCTTTGCCCTCGTTTGAACTCCCGCCGGTTTCGTCGGAATCACCTCGAAACGTGCTGAGAAAAAAATTTTCTTCGCCGAATATGCCAATAAATGTGGGTTATAGCCTGTGGGAATTCGAAACTGGAAACGAGTGTACGGCTGGTTACATATTTCGTCGGAATGGAATATCTTCGCCGATAAGTTCCGAACCGAATTAACGAAATAAAATTTTAATTAAATTCGCGAGTATAGGATCGCGTGTGCCGAGGGAATATCGGGGTGAAAATTCTCCATTCGACGTTGAATTGCCGCAGATTAGGCAGGCTCGCGAGAGGAATTCGAAATGATATTTGAACGAGCGAGGCGAGCGCGCCGTTACCGAATCAGCAGAAATGTCGATTTGGCTGTAAACGCGCGCCACCCAACCACCCAGGGAGCGTTTTTACGAATAACAAGGGAGAGCGGAGCTCTTAAACTTTGTCTCGCGAAGATAAGAGGAAACGTTTTACGGATATTCCGCTCGTTTCGCGATTGCGCCTTTTTCTCCCTCTCACTACCGGACACAGCTCGTCAGCCTGCGGCTCGAAAACTCGCGCGAAAAAAAGAAGATCGAATACACTCGATAGATTTGGCTTATATCGATTTTTTACAATGACGCAATTATACGGTACGTTTGTTAGAAATCGAGTCGAGACGAAGACAAGGCGGGTTTCGGTCTCTGAATAGTAATCGCGAATAATGTTCCGGCCTTACGTTTTAGCTCGCTGGGGCGTGAGAACGCGAGCGCGACCATTGGCCTTTCCCGAGTTGGCACGCTCTCGACGCTCGGAATCCTCCTCGCGGCTCGCTCCATCAACGGACCTGACACTTTCTCACACGGTTTAAAGCGACTGTGTTGTGCCTTTTTTATGTTTCTTATTTCGCTTGTTTCGCTGTCTTTTTTTCCTCTCGCTCCTTTATTTTCTGTTTTACAGGTAACGAGAAGGAGCGAGAGGAAGAGACGCCGAGACGTTCACGGCACGACGACGGGGGTATAATAGTATGCACGACCGGACCACTCGTAATGTGTACCGAGCCGCGGTGTGTTGTTCCGCGTCCGGAATTTCAAAAAATCTCGCAACTTCGCGACCTCGTACAATTAGCGACTGAAAATATGACGGACGAAAAATTTTAATAATAAAAAAAACAGAGAACCATAAGCTGCCTCCTTTTTTCCGTTCCTTTCTCAAGCTCATGGTAATTTATACGACGGTATTTTTATACTGCGATAATTCGCCGGCCGTTTATCGCCGCGCTTCGCTTAATTTTACGGTCCGTCGTAAATCAGATTATCCTACGACTATTATCTCTCCTTTTACTCTTTTTTAATCGTAGAGAGTATCCGCGCGATTCGGTCCTGTCGATTTATCGGTATACAAGCCAGCCGAGGTGACTATATCCGACGGTGACGCTGCGTCAATCGAAAGGAGAGGAAAAAAAGGACGTGCGCGACGCTACATCGACGAAGAAAGATTGCGCTCTTTGGACTTTTCCTTCTCCCCCTCGGCGTATTCCCCTCGTTAGTTCTTAAATCGCGCGTCGGAAACGAAGAAAAACAGCGGACGATTTTCGCTGTGTAAACGGAGAAGCGCAACGAAATGAGATACGCGGACGGCTCGATTTATTATGACTGGCGCTCGGAGATGATTTTCAGTTGGACTCCCGCGAGCGCGAGTGTAACGTCGTATATGAGCTCTCGCGGGGTATGTAACGGCGGAGATTTATCGCGAGGTGCGAGGGGTTCCCGTTAAGGATGCGGGCTAAAAATCGCGAGCGAGAGAGAGAGAGAGAGAGAGAGAGAGAATTGCGTTCTCGCACGGTACATTTGCGCGAGTCGCGAGAAAGAGGAAAAGGGGAAGGAAACTCCGAACGGAACAGAGTGGCATTGACGAGAGCAACGGTATATACGAATGTTGCGCGCGAAAGAATCGTCGCATTGTCTGGTGTTTTTCGTCGGCGCGTTTTACGACCGCGAGACACGTATAATCCGTGTCGACGATCGCTGACGGCTGCCTTATTGTCCTAATTCCACTCTGTGTGTATAAACGCCGCGGCCGAAGATCCCCGCGCTCTTCGAGTTCTTTTGAAATTCCTCGAGCCTCGAATCCGATACGCGCGTTTATCCATCTCCGGCTTTAATATGGTTTGCGTGTACATTGATGGGCCATTCATCGGCATTCACTTATGACGAGATTCACCTCGCCGTTTTTTCCTCCACTCGTCCATCTCCTTTCTCGTTTTTATTTTTAATCGCCGTATCGATCGTAACGATCGTCTTTGTTCGTGGTTTATCGACGCGTTCGAAATTAAGTATAATTCGCGCCTACACGTACGTACACATACGACTGTGTACTTGTGCGCTCAAACGAGCTTCATTTGCGATGTCAAAGGACGAAAAAACGTCGAGGGAAATCTATTGGCGCGATGAGGACGAGCACACGGGGCATCGTGAAACGCTGCCGATCGTAAATCCTTTACGGCGCAAAGGTGCAACGTAAGCCACCTGCGAGAGTACATTCGCGAGTGCGAGTGTTTGAATGCGCGCGAGAAGTGGGAGGAGACGCGCCGGTGCGAAAGAGGAAGTCATCGCCGGCCAGCGGGCTCATTGATCATTTTCATCATTTATGCTAATCCCCGCGCGGCGAAACTGGTTTTCGATGCCATTTGAAGTAATTATTTCGCACTTGTAAAGTGCCTGTTATTAGTATCGCGAACGTCCCACGGATTCCGTCTACCCACGCGCCAATATAATGCATTCTCCCCGCGTAACGAACAGTTTCTTATCTCTTAACGGTGACACTGTAGGATACGATGATTCGAAACACACCGAGCGTTTTTCTCGAGCGTAAACATGGAATATAGAATCGACAATAACAACGTTCGCGCCCCCTCGCGAGCTTTAATTACGACTACACGGGCTCGGGCGAGAGGCCATTCGCTTTTCGAATTTCATTATTCATCCACGGTGAATTAATCGGAGCCGTTATGTTCGCGCTTACTCGCGAACTCACGATATTTGATCGAATACGCGTTGTATAACCTCTCTATCCTTCTTCCACCGCGCTTCCTTGCTTCGTTTCGATCTCACCCCCTATCCTCTTCCTCCTCGGCTCGAAAATTAAATGATAACTTATGGCGATTATCATCACGGGAACTCGGCGCGTTAATACAAAACGGATAATATCAAGCCGCGTAGCGTGCCCCCTTCCTACCCCGGCTGTATTTATCCGCGTTATACGCGCTTTCCGCCTCCGCGCGAACTCTATCGCCGACACGAGACCGACATAAAAAAGGTCCGTTACCACGGTGCGTGCGGCGTTTTAATTCACGCGTCGCGCACCAACTTTTGCGGTGTGTACGCGCGAGAACGAGCGAAGCGAGAGAGAGAGAGAGAAAGACAGAAGCTAAGATATGGTAGGGATGAAGCCAGGGCCGGTTCTCGCGAAAACTCGCGTTATAACTGCACGTTATCGAGCACGCCGAGTGCGATTCGCCCGGCGGTGTTGCGAATTCGTATCCTTGACCGCGACCCTCTCATGCGCCACTTCTTTTTTGCCGTCGATTACTCAACTCGTTCCAGCTGAATTTCCATTCAAACTCAATCTCGTCCACTCTGCTCCGTTTTCTTCAATACCTACAATCCCTACGATACAGCTACGTGATTGCGGTAGTTGTATAAAATTGGACCGTGTTTAAGAATAGAAATGACACTTTATTCTAATCTGATTCTCGTAACGAGTGGAAGAGAAACGACTGGTCCCCGGAGAAGCGTTAATAAGAGGTCATTAACATGGCCGTGGAGAGTGACTCCGGAGCGCGAGAGGGTAATCGAAATCCGGTCCTGTGCGAAATATTGCCAAGACAAAGCTATCTTCGTGTTTATGGCCATATAGCCGCATAGCCGACGGTAGGTATTCGTATTTGTATACAATAGGGCATCATAATACGTAATCTGCCTAACGTATACGCGGTTCGGGCTACTTGAGCATCTCCCACGTACGGACGTGAGCTCGCGCGTTGCCACTTCCTCTCCTCCTCCTCCTCCCCCTCCTCCCTCCGACATCCTCCCCTCGCCCTCATCGCGAACCGCCCCGGCGTGCATACGTATCTTGCACTTGTTCGCACGTAAAGGCGTGTGTTGAGGCATGACTGTCGACCATAACGCGCATTCCTCCACCTATGGGGGCCCCCATGCGCGAAGCCGCGATCCTACCTACGAAACTCTCGTCGCATGCAAATATTCGCGCCCGCGGATTGATCGAGCTCCTTCGTTTCCAGTCTCATTATACCGCTCCGATTTTTTTTTCGCGTGTGTTCCTCTCGTCTCGTGCCCTCGACGAACCGAAATTCATCTCCTCGGCTCGTCCAGATTTCGAGTCTCGCGGCCGCAATCAAGATTACACGGTTCGTAGGAAATGGATCGTGCGATAGAGTATAACATTGAAATACGGCTTATAAATATTACAAAACGGGCGCTCTCGCGCGGTAGCGAACCACATCGTAGCCGGGCCGCGCACGGCCCTGACCGATCCTAGTACCGATGAACCCCCGTGCCCTTTTATCTTTTCTTTACGCTGCATTACAAATGCACCTCGCTAAGCCGCCGCCGCTCGCGCGGTTCGTTCGGGATGCTGCTTTTTGTTTCATCGGTAGATCTACCTTCGGTGTGTATTATACACCGATGGCTCCTGCTCTTCTCTTCTCCTCTCTTCGGCTTATACGCGAATACGTGAGTTTTCGCGTTAAATAAATTGGGCGGGTAATGCGAGCTCGCTCGTGCTCTTAAAATTTTATTATCAACCGGAGATATTCGTGGGATATTTGGAATAAAAAGAAAGACGAGGGATAACGGATCGGATCGTGTGGGGGGAATCCGCGAGCGGTTTCTAACCCATAATTCAAGCTTATCGATCGTTAAAAC
Source organism: Goniozus legneri (assembly GCA_003055095.1). NCBI lineage: Eukaryota > Metazoa > Arthropoda > Insecta > Hymenoptera > Bethylidae > Goniozus > Goniozus legneri. The sequence goes on from NCVS01001393.1 coordinate 295,388, forward strand.
GCTCGAAAAGTAAAATACGATCGAACAAACCCGCTGTACCAACGAGACATCGCGCACCGTATAACAGCAGCTAAGCGCAATTTGAATTACGAACCGGACCCCTTCTCTCCCCCTCCTTTCCCTGTCCGACTCAAAAATCTGCGTGAATCCCCGAATTAAGTTATTTCCACTAATCGGCTTTCGGGACACGCGTGAAGTACACTCGATACCTCGAGTGTAACACGCCGCACCGAGTTTCTCTCCTACCGATCGAGAGATGTCTTCGGTGACCACGCGAGAGACGCATCTACGGCTCCTCCTGGGCCACTTTAACACGATGGCTAACAATTTTATACCCGCGCCCGGTGCTAAGCCCCCGGTTAGATCTTAAGCCGGGATTAGTCAACCCGCACGCTCGTTGTCGTCGTCGCGCGCGCGCTCCCAAAAAGTCAAGGACCTTGAGAAACGTTTCGAGCTCGATTCGAGATCTTCGATCGAGTTGAGATGTTTCGTAGATTATAGCGAGTAGCTCGACAAGAAAATTCCTCATTATACGTAGCGCGCGGGCGACATTCGGTAATTTTGTTATTCGGTTTCTGGTCATCGGTCAACCGGAAAGAGCTTAAAAAAAAAATGTATATAGGAAGAAGTGAGCGAGGAAGAGAAGACCGAGAATTTACATTTCACGAAAGGCCACTCGACTCCGTATTTCAAGGATGACGGTGCAGGACCATAAACCTTTAGGAACGAATTTGGTTCGATCGTACTTTATGGTTTTCGACTCTTGCGAGAAGGAAGGACGGGCCGGGAACGCGCTGGATGGGAGGGGTAGAGTGCAAGAAGCACGAGAGGCGAGGAGAAAGAGAGACCGGCGCTATCTCGGACTTTTATCGATGTACCGTTTCTTTAATTACAA
>NCVS01001393.1:296352-332198 GCA_003055095.1 Goniozus legneri
TTCGTTAGAGCGCGCCCGGTGCGGTATCTCCGCGTCCCCTTACCACTTGGACTCTCGTAAGCAGTCTCTATTGTACCGGCCACGTATCGCAATAACCGAATTATTACGCAATATTATAACGACTACTCATTATCCCGATAAATGTTTAACCATGCCCGATTTCGTAACACCGGTCGCTTATTTCGTAACCCCCTCTTTTATAATAACGTCAATTATCGCGGACAATGACAGAGCTCTAGCTGTAGCTACCTCTAGAGAGCTCTTCTTTTCCTTTTTCGAGAATTAATTGTTTAATGAGGTATCGAGGGGAGATAGGCCATGTTTCATTTTCCCTTTATCGTAATCGTCGTCCGTCCGATCTCCGCGTTCGCCCGTAATCTTGCGGATATGGGCGAGAGGAGGACTCGGATCGGAGCGAGTGTGGACGAAAGGAAAAAGGAACGAGAGGAGTACTGCCCCCGTTCCTGCACCGTGGCAATTAACAAGTAATAATTAGTGCCGCTGATAGGGACTACACGCCGTTACGCATACAGACGAACACTACGACGTGCTCGCGCGCGCCTTCATGAACGCGTTACGGTCGTGCGCCTGTGTCTCGCGCTGTGTATGACGCGCAATGCCTTTCTCACGGTATGGAAGAGAACCGCCTACGGCGTCCGATCGGCACTCGTTCGATGACCGCCAAACTTACCTGAAACAGAAAAAAGACGAGCTCGTTGGAAAAATATCGTTTCGCCTCTCGCAATCGAATACGCCAATTTAATTTCTCGTTTTATCCACTCAACGGCGATATTTTATTACCCTCCCATCGCGAGAAAAAAATCTCACGCACGATGACTACTCGCATCTATACGATTGGTTCATCGCGGTTCCATCCACATCCTTGCTCTTCGCGCGAACAGCCTATTCGCACTCCGTCGAGCAATTCTCATTTCTATTTATCACCTATACGGGGTCCGGAGTCTACCCTTTCTCTCTCTCTCTCTCTCTTCCTCTCTTTCTCCCTCTCTATCTCGCGAACGCGCGAACCTTCCAATCCAATTGCTTTCTTTCGAAGGGCCTTTCGGTCTTTCCTCTTTCTCTCCGTCTTGTGTTCCCTTTCGTTTGGTTCTTCGTTTCGTCTTTCGTCCAGCGAGAGCGCCTACATCTTCTTATTTTCAACGTCTCCTGACGAAGAGAGACAGGAGGTCGGTGTACGCGAGCGCGAGACAGGCGGAGCACTTTGCGCGGCCAAACTCAAACGAATACACGAAGAAGAAGAGAAGAAGAGAGAGAGAGAGAGAGAGAGAGAGAGAGAGGGAGAACCCGGCTAAAACATCCGATTGAGCGGGCCAAAATGTCGCTATACGCCTTATTACACCGATATAGAGGATGCTCGGCAGTAAAATCGCGTCGTGTTTATTTCTCGTTCTTACTTTCCTCTGTTGCTATACACTTTTTGGGAATGTAGTATCCTCGATGAAGAGAGGACGACCGAGGAGTCTCGAAATATCCGCGAAAAGATGATTTTATTGAGAATTTCGCACAATGCAATTTTTACCGTCGATGAGATTTATTTCTCGCGCTGAATGGGGGTCCCAGACCCCTTACACGATCGGAGTTCCAATCTTATCGCGAGAATTACATTCTCGCTCGACATAGGCGTAATAAATGGTATTCGGAACCTCTCTCGCGCGCACCGCTTCGTAGAAGGGGGCTCGTTTATTATGAAATTACATCCTCATCGGGAACGTTTCTACACCCCCGGCGAGTTCATATATACGCGCGGATTTTACGATTTACTCCTTCTTTCTTCTTCTCCTCATTCGTACGACGAACGCTCGCTCACGAGAGTGCGCGAAATGATATTAACGCGATTCCAGAGGGTCCGCGCGGCCATTCGCGCCAATCGTTCATAATAATTACGAACAGTTGTTATCGTTGACGGCCACCTACCGCGGATTAATAATAAAAGACCACGGGCCTCCGTCATGCTGACCCCGACCGCGAGCGGCGTTCGCTCGCACCTTGACACGGATGAATCGAATTTTTGGCTCGGCGCGCTTTCTGTCAGCGGATCTCGATACCTGTACGCGTTACAAAAGGAACCGCCCGTCTCTGAGCCTTCGGAATCAATACTTTGGCTAATAGCGAATTTAACGCCCGCGGAATTTCGATCCGATGCGTGCGCGGCTTTTGTTCGCGCGATTGTAAATCCTCCGCGATGCGAGCTGAGCCGTAGGTGAGAGTATGTTGGGGTGCGTGCGTGAGGCGGTACGCGGGCCTACGTCGCGGGAACGCACCTCCGGTGCGGCGTTCGCGCGCGCGCCTATCATATCGCGTTTCAACGTGACGTACAAGGTGTTACGGGTAAATGGTTAGCAAACGGCGACTGGCCCCCAGGATAAATGGACGAAAATTTCGGCGTCACGTTCCCTCGACGTTTATCGATACGGGTGTGATTATCGCGTTAACCCGTCAAAACTGCCGTCAGAATTTTTCGCACGACTCTCCGCTGTTATACTATCCCCGGTGGTTTCGACGCGAGCTAATGATTTCTCTTTGAACTATGTTAACAGCTCGTGGAGTGTGCTCTATGAACTCGGACCCGGTCGCGGTGACCGGGGAGAGGTAGAGAGGAGAGACACGAAAAAGAGACGAAAGAAAAATAAAACGAGAGAGACGGCAGAGGGACATCGGTGTACACAGTTCTAAATTTCAATATAAAATACTATCGTGGTGGAAATTATACGTATAATCCAGTACTTGATTTATAACGAGTACTAAGTACACAAACTGGTAACAAGTACACGTTGAGGAAAGAAAGAGAGAGAGTGAGTGAGTTTGGCGCGCGTGGCGTATTTACCAAGGTTCGCCCCGCGTCTACGATTGGCCGTCCTCTCGAGCGTGTACCTTCCTCTTCCCCGAGGAAGAGGAGCAAGGGAGAGCCCTGTCACCTTGGCCGGGCTTGTAGGCTTGGACCATAATCGAACGACGCGACGAGGATACACGACGGAATATAAATGAAACGGAATAAATAAGCGATGGCCTATCTGCCGGCGCGATCTGCTACGTCGCGTACTACGCCTGCGTTTCGCGTATATACGTGAGGTTCACGCTCCCGGCGAAAACCGCTCGATTTTAAAGGTGTGCGAGTTCCTTCTCTTTTCTTTCCTTCTCTCCTCCCGAAGCTCCTTCGCGAGAGGGCTACTGCACGCACTCTCATCTTCAAAGACGAGAAGTCGCGGCGCGTCCGATTCGTCCGTCAGTCACCGCTCGAGACGTATCCGCGCGAATATACTCCTGCGTTAAAGCCCTCCCCCTTCCCCCTTCGCCCTCCTCGTTCTCCTCTACCGCGATGTGTGTATACATATACTGTAGGTACGCGCGAGAGCCAGTAGCACCTGTGAGAGACGCCGATGCTGCCAACTCTCATTGTTCCTTTTATTTTGCGGGACACGATCGAGAGACGCCGTTTCTCTTGCTTCCTCTTTTACTATTCGATGCTTTTTTACTCGTCTTTTTCTTTTCTTTTTTCACTCAACTTTCTATACCTTGTCTCCCTTATACGGTTAGTCGACCAATTTTTTTTTCACCCCTTTCTTTTCTTCTTTTCCTGTCTCGAATCGAATAAATATAAAACGCGAATACCTCGTACGAATTCTTTGCAATCGATATGACGGAGGAAATTAAAATACGGGATTAATTATCGATCTATACGCCTCGGATAAAATTTTTTTCCTATTTCCTTCCACAGCACATACCTTCTTCCTTATTTCAGTCGACTGTTCGTGGTTTTTCTGACATTCCTTCTGCAAGCGAAACTTCCTTTTTCAGCGCCCTTCCATTCAGACCGCACGGCCTGGCTCGTGTGCGCGTACGGACACAGGGGACAAGCTGACATCGCGTGGAAATGAGAGAGAGGAAGAATCGCGGAGAGGAAGTTAGAGTACTTACGAGATGCACGAGAGGTGGAACAGGTCGAAAGATCCGTATCGCGATCTTGTTGAACCGAATGAAGAAATGTAAACGCCAATTAAACATTTTATTGATATGCTTATGTTGCGTCCTCGTTCCTTTCTCCGTTCTCGTCCCTCCTCGTCGTTTCTGCTTTGCCGCGTCGCCAACACACAACACGCGCTTGTAACGCACCAGAATGGACTTTGCCGGGTAAACCCGAGAGAACGGATGAGAGAAAGAGAGAGAGATAGGAGAGTTTCTATTCGTTGTCCTCGGTTAATTCCTCGAGATCGAGATCGCGTGATACAGTCGCTCTTGTTCGGCCGTCGTTCGACGTTGGCCTCTATACTATACGCGATAGCTTTCGCGAGTGCGTTATTCGATACACGATCGAGCCAGTCCTCGGAGATGGTTTTCGATGTTTCGCGATCGAAGATTCTCGGTAAAGATCGGTCGAATCGATCTCCCCCTCCCCCTGCATTCATAGTATACCGTAGAGAAATTAATTCTCCGTAAAGCGCAGACGGCGTTTTTTCCTCCCTTTTACGTTATTGAATAATTATCAGCTTTTGTCGTCGCCTCGCTCGCATGCTTTTTTTGCGCATACGAGGCACCGAGATTAATATGACTTATATTGCTTTTGCCGCCCACCATAGAATAATCGCGCACGCCACGCCCTTCGTCCGAAAAGGACTACCGTGTGCGAGCACAGAGACGTTTCAATTAACGAATCCGCGGCGAGTGATTAACGCGGCGATGATCGTGCCCGTCCCACGCATGACGCGCTCCGCGATTTGTTATCGGCGCGATACGCGGCCTGCGAGTGACGCGCGATTCGAGAATCTTTTTCGAGGCGATTTAATCGCTCCGAAGAGTCGAACTGTCCCCTGGTAACGAGAGATTTTCCTCGTTGGAATAGCCGTCAACCGTGCAGTTTTAATTGAATAGTTGCAAATTTCCTGAATACGTCCGATACGTTTTAGCAAAGATGACGGTGCCTTTTCGCTAATCCGACGCGGCTCTCTCGCACCTCTCGCGGATCTTTTCTTTCGGTAAAGCCGGAGCGAAAAGGGGTAGGGGAGTCTAGCCATCGTCGCGATTGTCAGCGAGAACGATGTATATACGAGAGCTCCGCTCGCGCACACACGGACGAACGAACGGAACACGCGGACGGGCATTCCATTTGTATAAAGACACGCGGAGTGGCATTAAGATATCCATCGGTGAGACTTTTTTCTCTTTCTTCACTCGCGGGGTCGCGTCTCTTTTCTTAGTCACGCGAGACGTCCCGCGAAGCTTATACGATGGAACGTTTCACGTCCGTCCGTCCCGTATTTTGCTCGCTGTACGTCCGTGACGGTCTACTATCGTTCGATTGTTCCGTTTCGCCATCTCGAGTTCCACGAGTTAGCCGCCTCGGTACTCGACTCCAGCCGCGTCGGGTCGGCATATTTATCGAGCGCGAGAGGGATGCGCGGAAAAAATACCGAAGACCGCGCGAAATCTTCATTTTTCACCGTACACGCCGGAGGATTAATTCCGCGACGGATATTTTCCTCGTTCCTAACTCGCGATAGTGCCGCACCGAGATCGCGCCTTCGCCGGTACGAAGTTGGCTTTGGTTTATAGCGACACATCCGATGACAATGTTCACGCGGTTGTAAATCCACTCTCCCGCTCTCTCGCGACTCTCGCCGTGCTTCGACTTTTTCTCTCTCGAATTTTTACCCTCTCGTTCGTGCGTTATATCATATTCTATCCCTTCCGTCGTATTCGCCTTCCTTCTCTCTCTCGGGTGCTTTCTTGATGGCTTTTTCGCGCCGTACCACCCTCTCCACCACGTGACTTGCTTTATGTTCATCCCCCTCCCTTCCTCTCTCTCTCTCTCTCTCGCGAGTGTAACTTTTGCATCGTGCAAGGCGAGCGGGTGCACCCCGGCGTGGAGAACGAATGTTTATGCACTGATAACTGACAGCGGTCCGCGCGAGCCGCGGGATCCTCTTCGATCTCGAAGAAAGAGGGAGAAAGATAGAGACGGCGAGGTTTATCGCGAGACTCTCATTTATTTATAACGCGAGTCTTGATACCCTTATTTATAGTCTAGAATAGAGAATGTTTCTTACCGATCGTAGAGCGCTGCAAAGTGAAACAATAGCGCCTTGTAGGAAAAATTTTTCCTCTTAAAAAGGGACGATCATTCCATACGATGGGGTATCTCAATTCTCAGTGCGTTTGATATTTCGTTTGATAGACAGAAAGCGACATTTCACGTCATCTCCGTGGATAGGAATATGGTTATGCGCGCACGCGGTTGGTAAATCGACTCCGAAGGAGCTCCGACTCGCACCGACAGTCGCGTTTCGTTTTACGATCGCGATCCGTTAATTCAACGGTCCCGGGGCACTGCTCTACGAAAGATTTACGGTGGTGTGCCGTGCCGTTACCCCCTCGTAGCCTATGAACTTGACGAGAGTAGCTCTACCTTATAGTATACCCTTTTCGGATTCCTCCACTTCCTTTTTGTCTTTTTTCGTACGGTGGACTCGGTCTCGCGGAGCTCCAGAGGCCTCTCGCAGCTCATTCTAGTATGACAAATGTTATCTCTGACAGTAAACGTCACTAGTTTAGGTGCGATGATTCACGGCCCTTGGGCAACGCGGCTGCGCGAACTCCTCGGTGGTATCGCACAGTATACATATATAGATATAGTATACAGTCGAGAGACGCGCGCGAACCTTCGAGTAAGGAGAGGCTTATTTTATTTGCGGCTTAATTTTATGTGCTCGCGCGCTCGAGAGTATATCCCTTTCTCGTTCGAAGGGAGTCGAACTCTCGCTACTCGGCCGGCGAGCTCGAGACGAGCGTAAACTCGCTCGGCGAGAGTGCCCTAGAAGAATATCGCCCGTCCACCTCCCTCCACTCCTCGTCTACACTATATAAGTCTCCGAGGACATTCGTCAAACTGCAAAATTTTATTCGGCCCGTGCGAGTCCGAGCACTCGTCGAAAATTGTCTCTTTAAATTGCGCGATAAATTATCCGAGTATTATCGAGACCCTCTCGCGACGAATTCAATGCCATTTGCGAAAAAGTCGACGAAACGGTATATCGAGAGCGAGCGAAAGATACAACGGAGGCTATAAAAGGCTCGAGAGTGCCCGTAGTCGATCGCCGCGAGGAAATATCGAGAAATCCGTTCGAACCGAGAGGCGAAATTCCGTCCCGGTCGTATCTCGTCGAAATTGAATGTCCGCGGCTGCGTCGAGGGGGCCGGTCGACTCGCGGACTGTAAAATATCCGCGCGCTCCTCCTATTAAAAATAACGCGCATCACCCGACGCATATCTCCTTCCTCGAGAGTACCCGCTCGTCGTCGTTGGCGAAAAATTCTCATATGAGATTTTTAAAAATGACAAATGAATATTTCGAAGAGCACTGTCGCGGACAGTTCAATTACGCGCTTCTCCGCTCGTCCGCTTTTCTCGAATCGCGGAACGCGAAGTGCGCGCTGAAAGCCCCGGCTGATTAGTTTATCAGGGTTGCAACGCCTCGCTGCGACGTCGAGGCTCGTCGAAAGTTGGCGCGAGGAGGAGAAACGAGAGGAGCGGAAAAAAATTGAGGAAAAGAACGAGCGCCGAAGGCATTTATCCGCATCGCGAAGATCAGCAAACGAAAGAAGAGGCGCTCGTTACCGCCTTCCCTTTTCGTATGCCGATCTACTCCACGATCGTCTTCCACGGCCGAAGAGCTTCTACGCCGAGCTTCTTCTCGTAAGTGGCTCTCGGTGCATAGAAAGGCGATCGTAACGACGTTTCGCGCGTGGACGTACGTTCGAGGAAGTCTCGTCTCTTCTTTACGGGTCTTTGGAGAGAAGGTGGTGTCAGAGCGCGGTGGACGGGGAACGTGGTCGAAGCAAAATAAAGATAAAGAAAAAAAAATTGAGAAAAAGAAAGATAGTCGACGTCTAGGAGATGCGCCACAAGGCACACTCATACAGGCTTTCGCGCAGAGAGAGAGAGAGACCGAAGAGAAAGGAGTGTACATTCGTTATCTGATCGGAACTTAAGGCTGCCTTGAATGAGATGAATGCCTTTACGTGTCTCCTCTACTCTCCTAGACGCATCCGTTCGCTCTTTTCATTTCGCCGAGCTCTGCATCGCGCTCGCTGTCTTTTTCGTGGCTGCTTGCCCTTTCTGCGCGATCGTCGCGAGTCAGGTGGATGCGCACCGTACGTATGTAGTTTATCGGTTCGCTCGAAATTTCATTTCGGGCGCAAAAGCCGTTTCGGGATGACGAGTTCATTTCATCGGTATACGTTGGGGACTGAAGGGTATATGGCAGTCACGTGTTACCACATTGCGGCTTGCGCGCTATAGAAACGAACGCGCTGTGTCTAAATGTCGCGAGGCGCGAGCATACGAGGGAACGCTCGGTGCCGATCCGGAGAGATAGACAGCGTGCATCTCGTGAAACGTATCTCTTTCTCTCTCTCTCCGTTCTTGAACATACATACATGGCATATGTGTATTATATCGCGAAGACGTATGTAAGCGTGCGGCTCGAGTGCGAACGGATACACCACGGGCGCAGCGCTTCCCTTTGATGTCCCTCCACCTCTTTCCGCTTTCTCGCCAAAGCGACGAAGATGACACTCCCACCTCTCTCTCCTTCTCCGGCTCGCGCTATCCCCCTCATTCCTCTTCTCCTCTTTTTTATCCCTGTCTTGCCTCTAGTTCTTGGCATATCTTCTCCCTTCCCGGCTCTTTCAACCTATCTTCCATATCCCACTGCTCTCTTCCCCCCTCATTCCAAACTCGTCGCGCTCGCACGATAAACTCGCCGCCGCGTTTTCGCGAATACATTCTTCGCCGTGGATTTATATCGCCGTGCCGGCTATTTACGAAATTTCATTTGGAACCGTTTTTTCTCCCCACGCGACCAAACGATATTCTTCTGCCTCCAATTGCGGAGTTACGCTCAAAGGTCTCCCTCTTCCTTTTCTCTTTGGCTGTCGCGTAAAAAAGAATTTACACCGTCGTCCGGTCTATTTCTGGAGTATTTGGAGAGGCCGCAAGGATGTTAGTGGTACGGTAAGAAGAATTGGAAGCGAGGAATCGAGCCGATCTCGCGTGACTGCGTCGCGTCCCGTCGTTGAACCCGATCTAGTAGCCTCTTTTACGATCGCTTCGCGAGTTTTTCCCCCGTGCTTTTCATCGGCGACCGTGAAATCGTTCGGTATCGTCTCGCGAGAACCGGTTACGTTGAACGTGCGCGTGCGCGCTATAAACGTTGTTCGGTTACAAGTTGCATCTTCGGACACGTACGCGAGGGACTCTCGATTCCAGTTTCTCGCTTCTCGCCGCGGTTTTGAGAAAAACGCACGAAATTCGTCGCGATTATCCTCGATGGTGCTCGACGGTGCGCGCAAAACGCGGGTTGTAAAAATACCACTTTGCATAACGAACCACCAACGACGGCTCGGCTTTCGCCGATTAGCCTTCGGGTAGCCGGTAAGAGTTCCGGTAGCGTGATTACAACCAACTGGAGGTACTTGTCAATCGCGTGCCATGCGCGTGCACCGTTCGAGATCTATCGCGAATTTCCTTCTTTCTCGCGCTCCGGGACGAGTGCGCTCGTATTCTTTGTTTCGGGCCATCTTCTTCTCTTTCTTTTCCTCCAACTCTTATCTCCTTTGTCGCGGAGCGCGCGCGTCCGTATCGAACGCTCGAGCGCAACGAACGAAAAGAACCGTGACGATGCAATTAGCAAAATTGCTAATTTACAGCCTTTTTAATCAAATTAATGAGAGGGTAGACGGCACACTTTTATGCCCTGTCCAGTTATTTACGGTTTATGGTAACTGCCTCGAACGGATCTCGCGGTTCTCTCTTTCTCCTCGAACTCACCTTTTACCGCGCGCGGCCCATTGGCGTCGGACGATATACGTACCCGCGACCCGCGCTCGATATTTTACGCCCTTCCCCTTCCTTCGGTTCGCGTTTATACGTATATTTATTTTTATCTTCGCTGCAACATTACGCGCCGAGTCGTATAAGAATTTCAACGTCTTCTGTATAATTCTTGGAACGTTAAAAGTAAAATATTCGTCCGAAAATAGAAGGTCCGTGTACAGTCAACGGTGCGCACGGGAGTAATGGTCGCGACGAGGGAATTTTATCGAGGGAGCAAAAAGTTGATAATGAAGTAAATTGCGATCGGAGGAAAATTCGTAGGTGGAAAAAAATGGATCCCTACCTCCGGCTATGACGTAGCGGTACACATCGTCGTTGTACGACGGGGCCGTGGCGGGATGGAGTTGGGCCCAACCGCGGCTCTCTCGCTCCGCGACGGATCTTCCGCGAATAGATCAACGACCTCTCTCCGCAGATAGAGGATGACTATCTACTCGTCTCGCGCGCGAGCCTCGGCGTGGTTCGATTTGCGCCGGGGGAGTCACGAGCGCGGAAAATTTCGTACCCGCGGACGGGATAGACGAGGCCCCTCGTAACTGTACACGCGAAGAGACGACGAGACGTTAAAATACGAGTTTAGATAGCGGAACGATAGACACGCCACACGGCATCGCGAAGGGATGAGAAAAATAATTAACGCGAGTGTTTCGATTCATGTGCATACACGCGTCGAGTCGGAGAATAGGATTATCGACACGGACATTAGTCAACCTTGTGTCTCGGGTATATTCAACACCGGTGCCGTTTGTATACGCGCGCACTCCTTTCTCGATATTTCGCAATTCGCTCGTGAATCATCGCGAGGCTGGCTATACACGCGGAACTATCGGCTCGCGCGTCAAGCGCGGGGACAGCTGGTATAGGAGAGCGGGAGGTGGATAGAGGGAGAGAGAAAGAGAGGAAGAGAGAGGGCGAGTTCCTCATTGTTGGAAAACGCTAAGAAACCCGTTGCGAGAGCGAGCTCGCGCGCAACCGCCGACCGCAAAAATCTAGACGACCGTTACCGGATTGGCTCGGTCTCGTGAGCTCGCGCCAGCGGCGACGAGGCAAAATACTCTCCTCCACCGGGGGAAAGAAGGGAATACGATACGAATCGTCGTACCTCTAAGTTACGGGCGACCTCGCGCGACCTCGGATTATGAGGGTTATTCGCCGCGCAACTCTACTAATTAGCGGGAATGTACCATGCGTCTCTTGGTTGCGCGCGAGTGTGGAGGTAGAAGCGGAGGAAGAGAGAGCGAGAATTCGCGCACGAGATGCCGAAGACTCGCCAAGGGGTCGTTCGACGGCGCGTTAAATTCGCGCAGAGTCCCACACTCTGTATATAATTTTCGTCGTAAATTTTATTCGCGTCGAAAATTCCATTTTCATTCACTGCCTTCTCCGTTCGTTTCATTTGGATTTCAAGCTCCGTCGATATACAACTTTTGTCGAGTTCTCGCGCGCTGCGAACGCCGAGATTAATCCTCGTAACGAACCTTTTCGCTTCGCTCGGGCGAAAGAGCGTACCTTTGACTGACCGGGCGAGGCGTCTCTCGGTTGCCTACCGCGTCGTCTTTCGGTAGCGCGTATATAATCGAGCCAGAGACACTGACGGATCTCGCCAATTAATAAAACGTTTTCCTCCTTATTGTCGTGGCCCGTGAGCTTTCGCGCCGCTCGGCCGCGAGGCGAGAGAGACAGCGAGAGATTCGCGCAACCTACCGCCAAGTCGGTTCCCTATCGACGCCGAGATCAAAATTCTTCTCGAGTGCGCCGCGGAGAAAAAAACATCGGCAATCTCCTCGAAAAAGGCCCACGAGTACGGTATATACCCTCGCGGAATCTTATCGCTGCGGATTTTTGAGTTCCGCGCGTGGTTGACGAGGTAGGATTGTGTCTTTTCTCTCTCTCTCTCTCTCTCTCTCTCCTTCCCTTTCTCTTTCTTGACGCGATGCGACGCTGCTGGCTCCGCGATCTATGCATACAGCACTCTCTCGCCGGTGCACACGCGACTCCTGCGCTCGCGTTTTCAATGGACGCGTATTAATTGGACCCGAGCTCTCGACTGGCGTTGGTGGATGCGAGCGGGTCGAGTTTCCACCGCGCGGCCGATTGTTCCCACAGGACGAGGTCGACAGAGTCGTGAGTTGGATAACGACTACGGCGGCGGCGACGACGAGAGTTCGCGCGCGCGCCGGACCTCCTAGGCGAGGTAGCCCCGTGCACTTTATCCGCACGACGTATCAGCGCTCCATTCCGCTGCTCCCTACACCGCATTATGTATATACCCAATATATCTAACGTTCTGTACACTTGACGTCCTCTCCGCCGACTGACAAAATCACGCGAGAGATCGAGAATCGGCCGAGTCACGAGAAATTTCACCGGCGCGTGTATACAGATCGGTATGTCGATGTTTCTTTTTTTCGCCTCGGATAACGATCGTGCGATCGTCGCGTTTTCCCCCCCACCGGTCGACTCTTCTTATTTTCCATTACACCTCGACGGGTACGTGTAATAATCTCCTTATCGATAGGAGCACGCGCGAGCTCGGTGAAAGTCGATGATAACGAGAGCCGCTATTTTACCGCTATTCACACCGTCCGATCTAGCCAAACTCCACGACCCCGCGGCGTGACCTCGACGCGAACGACGTACTCGAGAGATAGACTACCCGAGCCATTCCCGATGTTTACCCAAGGACAAGATGCATGAACGATTGCCGGTACACAGCGACGATCATTCTTGTTAGCTGTCGATCTGTACCGGTGAAAGTATTTTTTTTCTTCTCCTCTCCCTTGATACTATCGCTTATATACGCGATACGTGTACGTGTATAGTTATACAGAGTCGCGAGGATGATTGGATCCGACGAGTGTTCGAGATGAATAGGAGGGAAATTCGTCCCGTGTAATGCCACGGCGTATAGGAATCGACGTTCGATCGTGACGCGGATAGGCGCGCGCACCGGCATTCCTCGCCTTGTTTTTCACAGCGAGAACGCGAACTCGTAATTTTCGGTGTACCGTTGCACCGTGCGGACTTAAAAACGAAACGTTACCATCGGATTAGAGCGCCTTCGAGTCGCTTTGAATTTTTTTCGGAAAAACAACGAGATCGCACCGGAGCGAACGGTACAAAGGGAGTCCCACTCGAACCGTTTTCACGGACAATGTGCAAAACTCGAAACGACACCCGAGCTGAGTTACGATCTACGCGACGTATTTCGGAGCGCGAAGTGAGACGCAACGCCGAATATAGATCAAAGCAGTGATTTACTTTACGATTCGGCGTGCGCTTTTCCAACGAAGCGAGACGCTCTATCGGCTATTAGAGGAAGCGCGAGTGCTCGTTTCTGTCGGACGTTCGTCACGCGAGGCTCCTTTTGCGCCCCACTACTCGTTACGCTAAGCTTTTCGTCTCCCGTGTCCAGTAAACGTCGCGTCAAATCCGATTAACGCGAGTTCAGTCTCTCTCTCTCTTTCTCCATCGTTTTCTTTCCGAATTAGAGAGCGTCTCCGATTCTTTCTTCTGGCTCGTTTTGCTTACCGCATCGCGGTAAAAATCCGGCGGGATCGGTAATGACGAGGAACGAGGAACGCGTGACGAGTAGGACGAACCGGTGAGCGAGCTTCCGCGACCGTTTGCAGCGCCGAGGTTTTAGGGAATTGGTTATGAATAATGTAAGCCCCCGTTGAGCGCGACGGTCAAACGGACTTACCGCGGCGAGCGAGGTAAAAAAAGGAGCGAGCGAGAGAGAGAGAGAGAGAAGAGGAGGGGAAAAAATTGGGGAGAAGAGAAAGAAGCGAGACGAAATCGAAACGGACTCTGTTCCGGTCGTCTTTCGCGATCATGGAAATTCTCTCCCCCTGAATACCGTAGTACTTAAGAATAACGATCCGGAAGCGACGACGACGAGGACGACGAGGACGACGAGAACGACGAAGGCGATCGCGGAAAAGTTTTGCGTTTCGGACAGTCGGCGTGATTTCGATATTCTCGCCCGATGAATAATGCAAACGGACGAGTTGTATGGCGAGCAGTTTCTTTAAATTCTCAAAGTAACACGAGAAACGTCGAACGAATTTCTCCTCTCATTCTCTCTTCTCCTTGTTCACCCTTTTTTTCTCTACCGGTATATAAATTGCTCTCGACGTTTCGTATGCGCGCGACGAGAATAGATCTAATTTTCGAATTTGACGGCGAACCCCGCGAGATCGAGCCGCTCGTTTTCACGGTTTTTACGATGGAGTGGAGGTCAAATCAATTTCGGGAGGCCAAAATTGCGAAGGAGTGCCCAGGGGTGAGGTAGCGAGAGAGAATTTGCAGCTTGCGCGAAGGCCAAGCGTATACACAGACGACGTTTAAAAGTCGTCTGAGTTGTTACGCGCGTCGATGCGGAGGGCGTGTGGAGTGCAAGAGGTCGAAAGGCGAAGGGCTCTCCCCTCGGCGAGAGTAGCCGACCGGCGCATTTCACACGTGTCAATCCACCCGGAATTTATCGTCGTCTGCGGTATAACGTACGTCTCGTTCCCTTCGCTCCATCGACGACCCATCGGTTGTTATTCAGTCGCAGGGAAATATCGCCGATATTTTGTTGTTATTAAAGATTTTCATCCCGAGGAATCCACGGCATCCGAAATATTCACCAGGGTATTTTATTGAAATTTCGAATTGTAAATTTTTCTCGGAACAACTCGCGGGGCGTATTTTATTCGTACAAGCGCGAACCTCGGGTCTTTCCACGGACTCTCGAGCGTACGTACGTGGTCAATGAGCGACTACGTTCGCGGCGCGTACGTTCCTTCGTCTTTCCCCCTTTTTCCTCTCCGTAAATCATTTCGCGCAGGGTACAGCAGCGCGCTTTGACTCGCGAACCTCGCCGCGACGTTTAGGGTCCTTAGTCTTATTGGATCGAATACGCCCACTGTATAAGAAACGTATAACCTGTCGTTATTATTTGCGGATTTGACTTTTCGTTGAGCGTAAAATTATTTTGAGTCGACGGCATTTTTCGCCGTTTTCCTCTTTTCGAGAGTTTACATAGTCGACTGCGATTATTAACCGATGACGAATAGTCGCGCATCACACGAATCGAAACCCACTCGAGTTTGACGCGTACTTTGCGATCAAGAGTGTGTATCGCTATATCGATATGCGATTCCGTTAGGAATTTCATCTCCGTTCATTGAATACGCCCGGCACTTCCTCTTTCGCTCTCTCTCTCTCTTTCTCTCTCTCTTTCTCTCTTTTCCTTCCTTCGTCTCTTTCTCATTCTGCAATGGCTTACCGTACGATATCGACGCTCGTTATAGTCGAGGGCGGAAGGTCGATAGATTTGACGGAGATGTTCGAGAATGAGGATATATACAACAAAAAGAGAGAAAAATCGTTAAAACGACGTTGGGAACCCGTTGCGTATATACGATGTAATGTTATCTCTATCTCTCTCTTTCTCCCTTTCTTCTCCTTTTTTCAACTCTATCTCCCGAGCCGGAATTGATTCGCGACGCCGACAACCACGCACGAGCTTTTCTATTGCGCGGTAATTGTCTCGAGTCGGCGCGCAAACCGAACGAGACGAATGGGGGGACATAATTTTGCCTGCGCGCGCGAGTCAATCGTTACGGTAATTAATTTCTTTTTAAAGAATTCAAAATCTCGACTTTATTATTTCATTAAGAAATATTCTTCGGGATGGATTTATGAATTTCGGCATTAACGATCGATGGAAAAAAATAAATGAATTCAACGAGACGTATAATCCTATTTCTTCGTCGACTTGATCGATAGTCCGTTGCCGTCTTGGTCGGTTTCTCGGGAAACGATTAATAGCGGACAAGAAAGTGGCGAGCAAGAGACGCGCGAGAGCTGCATGACAAGAAACAGGTGTAAAAGACGAAACTGTGTCTCGGGGAATGTCTTTTTTGTTCGTCCCCGAGCGCGAACTCGTTCGCGAGAATGGTTTAGGAAACGGGCTTTTGAAATATCACGGAAACCGGCGAACGCCGAGTCGAGAGAAAAACGCCCGTAAGGCGAATATATACGTAAAGATTTGCGCGCTACCGCTTCTAATTTGACCTCTAACGGTACGCGCGCGCGCGCGCGCGCGCAGTCGGTGCCGACGCGAATTTAATCCCAATAGTAATTTAGTTTTCCCGTTCGTAAACTTGCGTAAATTTTTCCTAACGTGAAAATTCTCGAAGGCTTACGTGGCGAAGCGTTAGCGAGGGAAAAGTAGATCACGAAGGAAGGGTCATCCCGTATAGTATAAGCTATCCAGCATCGTCAATGGTTTCCCGTCTAGGCCGAATGGTGGTGGACCTAATGGAGAGCGCGCGCGTATAAAAGTGCATAAGAGATGGCCATCAGGCACCTGCATTATAAGTTTCCAGTCTTGCCGTTCATGCAAGCCCATCCGTTTATTGCCAGCTTTTCAAACGCGTCAGCTGTCGTGTCTTAAGGCGCTCGAGCTTTGTGCTTTCAGTAATGCGTATCAACAGCCTATGAATGACCCCGTAGGATTGGTCGAAAATCGGGTCGCCCGAGAACTCAGAGAGAACAGTGTATAATTAACGAACTCCGCACCTGACATTGCGCCTGAATTACAGAGAGAAGAGAGAAAAATTCTTTCTTGGATAAAACGACGAGTTATTGTACTTCGATATGTCATTTATTTTTTTTTTCTCCGGTGCGACATCAATTTCATTTTTCGTTTCCGTGGGCACACACACCGCTCCGGAGTCAGCACAATGAGACGCGGGTCGCCTTTGATCACTTCTTGACATTCGGAATTATCATAATGTATTCCACACGGACGCGCAGCGCACACTCGCGCGTTCCGCCCCTGGACCTATATTTGTTACATCTATTCGTTCCGTGAGGCCGACCACGATGTCGCGTATTAGCACCAGAAAACCCACGTGAATTAGGTGTCAAAAAGGTAACATTCACTCGACCCACGCTTATAAAGTACATTTTTTTCCAATAAGAGATGAATCCTCGAGACGAGAAAAAAATTCATTTTTTCCCTCTCGATTTATTGCATCGGTTCTGCCTATATCGGTTCCCCACGGCTCTACGGACCGAGCACAAAACGGTCGTGACTTTCGACGGGACTGTGTGGCGTACGAATCAAGGTTAGCCGTTTCCGACGAGCCAGAACGATACTTTTAACCTCCTGACTGTATACACAAGGCTAGGAATTTGGGTCTCTAATCCTTGCCCACAAAAAAAAAAATATCTTGCTTTTTCGTCCGCCCCGGCCCATACGTGAATGTACCAGTATCATCGAGCCCTGTTTATCGAAATATTTTTTCCTTTCGCTATCTCTTTCTCGCTCTTTTCTCTCGATTCCGATATCTGTTTTCCGTGTTAACACGGAACGTCTGGCGTCCGAGAGGCAATGCTCGCGCGGGATCGAGTAAAAGCGCTCCGTATGCCGTCCCGGCTGTGTGACTCGCGGCTTTCCTATCCCTTCATTTCTCTCGTGGTTCCAGCCTTATGGTCTCGTTAGGGCGGAAGTTCATTACGCGCATCCTTAATACGTGACGGAAAATTAGAATTCTCCAAATTCTATCTTAGGGCGTGTGGTCGTGTTTTAGTGTTTTTTTGTTCCGTTTCTCGGACCCACAAAAGCCCCGAAACATCGCTACACATGTAACCCGACGTCTGATTTATGACCGCGAAAGAAAAATAGATAAAATCCCTGGGCGTTGTACGCGCACGGCTATAATTATCGCGCAAAGTCGAAATATCGTTTTCAACGGGGTCGTAAGCGCACATGTCGCGATAAACGCCGGAAAATTAATATCGCGAGTTATGTTTCCCAATACTCCCATACCCATCACTGACATTTATTAACTGCCCTCGGCTAATTAATTCCTCTAACGCGATTCCTACTTACTATGGACTCCTTTCTTCTCCGGTTTTTTGGGGTCGATATATGCAAGAATATATTCAGTTCATCCGGGCGAGCCGAGCTCCATTTTTCGGTCGGTACCGAATCGTACGGCAACAAACGCGGTTAATGGAGAGTAAAAAAAATGAATGTTTTATACACCGGTGTTTAGGTATAATTAATCGGATGACGTGTCTCGTGCGAAGCGCCAGTATACACACGTACGCACACACCTTCTCGCGTTCCATTCTGTACCTATTCTAAATGACTGGCTTATAAATAACGTCGTCGCTTTCACCTATTTACATATTAATTTCGTGTAATGAAGTCGATTAGGCTAATGAGCGTCGAATGTGGTCTCTCCGCGCCACCAACTTTATACGCAGCGCTCGTACTTGGCCGATAACTCCATCCGGGTTCGTTGCGGGCCTGGGGTTGGATCGCTTTTGGTCCACGAGCGCGCGAGTCGATCGATCCACTGCGGAATTCAATTAACCGGTACATAACGCGTTATCGGGACCGATCCAAAAATCTGCATGAAACACGCGAGCCATGCGACGAGCCTCGCCGAAAATTACTTTAACGATCGGGACGCGGTTCCGTGCCGCTTTTGCCGCATTCATACACACCGCTTTCGGAGAACTGTAAATCGAAAACGGAAAATGTTTTTTACTTTTCCACGGGAGTTCTTTTTCTCGTTTCGATTGTCGTTTCTCCTCCCGATAATGGATTTTCGCACTCTGCCGATAGCGCGGTCCGACTCGCTCGTATGTCGCGTAATCGATATCAACGGCGTATACGAGCTCGCACGCTTCCCGCTTCACCATGAAAAGTAATTATTCAAGCGTGTAGATATGTCGAGAGGAAGAAAAGTAGAGAGAAGTTCGGCGGAGATTAATAAATTCCATTTGCCCGGTGACAAGAAAAAAATTTCAGCGATCGCGCGCGGACAGATTCGACGCGAGAGGCAGGATGCAAAACGGAAATTTATAGACGACGCTGTACGCCTGTATCTTATTATGATTTATCGACGCGAGTAAATTAGCAAGCTACTAATTAGTAAACGCTCGAAAAGCGACACGGGACGATCGCGACGCGTGAAACATTGATTTCTTTTTACCGGTTACATAGATTGCAAGCTCGCACGCGGGCCGATAACTCACACAGTACCGTGAAGATTCGCCGCCGAGGCGAATTATTGCCATTCCCTAATCGCGAGACAAGCGGAAAATACAAGCGGTTATTCGGAAAGGGGAAGAGAGAATCGGCGAGGAAAAATTTCCGCGCGAGTGCGAAAAACGAGCGAGTTGCGTGGCTCACGGCACCGTCCTCGCCGAATATTATTAAGTATGGTCAACAGCTTGTAGGCATTAACATCGCATATCGGGTTGGCGCTCGTGCGCGCGCCTCACCGGGTTATTAGCTGCGTAAATCACAGGGCCCGCCTGAGGACCCACCGATCGGCCATTCGTAGGGAAATTAGACACGCGTTTGAACCATCCCCCTCCTCGTTACTCATCGATAAACGACTAATTTATGTAATTATACGATCCCACCGCCACCAGAGTTTCCGCGCGAGCTTTCGGGAAACACGCCATGCGGGATTCCCGTCTCCTCTATCTCTTCGTTTTTCATTTCCGTAATTTCGCACGTTTCATCTTCCGAATGGATTCGCTCGGCGAAATGCGTAAAACGTACGTGAGCGCGCGCGTGCTGAAGAGGCTCGCTCGCTCAGCGGGGGCATCCGTCAGCGCGAACAAATTACACGTGAATTTCATTTTCCGCGCTGGGCTATCGAGGAAAAATTTTTCGTCGGGTGTATTTTTTCGCGTCATTAATCAGGTGAGATGAAGAAACCACGAAGGGGTATTTTTCTTCGGTCGGACCTGTTTGTTTTCAAAACGGGAATTTTCGTTTTTACAGGAGCCACCTGGCGAACCGCGCGGCTTTCCGCGCGTCTGTTTTTCGAAACGGCGAGAAAACGTAAAGAAACATTTTCGTTTATTTTCGCGAAGGGCGCTAGTGGATCGAAACTGGCGATAACGAAGTGGCAATTAAAGCCTAGTCGATCACGATTGCGGTCGTTATATTCGTCTAACCATTCGTGCTCGCGATTCGTGGGGACGTCGAAACGTGAGAGAGAGAGAGAAAGAGACAGAGAGAGAAGTCGCATATCGGGGACACGAGCGCGTATCTAAATCAAGCGAACTTAATGAGCGGCAGATTAGCGCCTCCGCCATATAACGTTCGACGGGTGCGCGCGGGCTCGCGTATATAGCTCCGATGGATAAGGGAATACCGAGGGAAGCCGATGTACCGTACAATTCGCTCGCGATTCGCACGCCGTGCGGAGAGAGAGGAGCCCGAATAATTGGATCGTTCCTCTTCTACCGCTATCGAAGATCGTGAAATCGGATGAACGAAGACGTTAGTCTACCTACCGAGTACGAGGCTACGTACCGAGAGTAGCCCGCGCGCGCGCGCGCACCTCAAATCAATTATTCGACTCGAATGGATCTCGTTGCAATTAACTCCTAATGGAAAAAAAATCCCCCGGCTCTCGGGCGACGGATATATATCAAGAATTTTTTTTTAATACGGTTAATGCGCACGAAAGGAAAATCCATCGCGCGTGACGTTCGCGCATCGCCAGGGCACGTCTCGTGAGAGTTAACCGAGTTTCGCCGTGTGTACTATTTGCGTTGTTCGAGCAATTTTCTACGCCGTGCGGGTGTACGCGGAACGCGCTACTCGTCCCCGTGACTCGGTTTCTCCAAACGCGTCTCCGTACTCCGCTCCGAGCTCTATTTTTGTGATTTTTGATACACCGTTGGGCGTCGTTGTGTCACTTTGTCGGCGTCTCGCATGTATGATTAACGCCCGAGCGTCGTTTTATTTTTGATTTCGCGATACGTCGGCTGCGTACGGGGGCGTACGGGAAAAACGAGTATCAAAAGATTCCGACGCGACGCAAATAGAATTTTGACGTATCGACGATCGTTATTGCTATTTCGAAAGGCGTCGTCGCGTCGAATCGGATCGACTTCCTGCAATAATGGTGCTCGACGCCCGAAGGAAGAGGGAGAGAGAAGAGAGGAATGGTGGCTCCGCCGAGCTCGTGACAAGGAAGAGGAAATGGGCTTTCGCGCCGTTGTTAATTACGCGGAATACGTTATTTTTCGCTGGCGCAACCCACCGGCGCAGCGAGTAGCTTCTCGCCCAAATGAGCGGATAGAGCAACCCCGATCCCACCGACCGCGGGACACAACAACAGCGACAATCGGCATTTTTGCACGCGAAAGTGGATACCGCAAAAATTATAAGTCATTTGTAACGGTTGACGGGTATTTAATGGTCGCCGGAGTGGGGCGCTTGACTTATGGTCACGATCAGTCACGTCGGTACCCACGGAGTGAGCGCGAGAGAGAGGGAAAGGGCCAGAAAGACGTCGTGCTATGAACTATCCGAGCGAGTTCATTTGATCAGTTGTTTGTCAGTGTCTGATCTCGAACTTCGTGCATCTCTCTCTCTCTCTCTCTCTCTCTCTCTCTCTCCTTCTCTCTACCTCTACCTCTTTCTCCCTCTCACTTTCTCGCTCGTGCGCAAACTCCTTTATCTCGCTGATGACTATTTATGACCGCAAAATTATCGAAAATTCTTATATCATAGTAGACTCTTTAATTTTTTTGCTTCACGGTGGGATATAGACGATTTTTTTCTCCGCTTATGACCGACGAGAGCGCGACCTTCGATTTATGCAAAATAGATTTTCGGGGAGACGACGTGACTAACGGCCTCGAAGGACGGCGTCTCTGTCATTTGGATTTTTATGTTCGAAACCCTCCCTACTTTTGACTCTTTCTCTCTTTCTCGTTCTCTTTCTCTCTTTTCCTCTCTCCCGCTACATTCCTCCCGCGCCCGGTCGCTCGCGCAGCGGGATTCGCGGCAGCTCGAGTTGTTCGGCACGAATTATTCCTGTCCTATCTCCGCGAGGTAATTAGTCGAGCTCGGAAGCCGCCCACGTTGGTATCGGACAATTAATAGATAGCGGAGCGAGAGAGCGTTCTCTCTCGCGAGTGCACACGCGATCGTATACAATGAGAGCGGCGCAACGGTTACGAACCGTGAAATATCGTGCTCGGGCGATTTGGTAGATAGTTTTAGCGGGAATGACCCGTACCTCGAGATATACCCACCGAGGGGAGGCGTTTTATTTTCAGTCGCGTCGAGCGAAAAAATTACCGGTAAATAATATACGAGATAAATTGCCTGATTTATTGAGATTTCTTTTCCGTACGTACCTTCCATCCCCGATCAAGAGTTAAATTTAACTTTAATTAAATACCCACGTCTATTCCCACGAGTCGGCCGTTTCGCAATCGACGACGGATGGGATCGTGAAATATTGATCGCGAGATTCGAAATCGCTCTTCGTCAAAAGACGATCTATAAAAAAGATCCGGCCTTTCGCATTGATAAAAGTTCGGGCGTTTCAGTGAATTAGCTATTTGCAACCTTTACGAGTTTTGCGATTCGAATGCCAACGAGGAGAGCGTAAGGAGGAGAAAGGGGGGAGATAAACTCGAATCTCGAGCGAAGTCGAGCCCCATGAGGTCGATTGCGTGTGGTCCCACTCGTCCTGTGGATTCGTTCCAAGATCCATTCGGATTGTTTAGGAAGCGTACCTCTCCAACTAGATGGAACGGCGATTTTCATTTCAGACACGCCAAAATAAACACGTCGGTTCCATTCTCGTAGAACGTGCAACTCCTCACGTAATTCTTACATCCTCGAGGAATTATTTACTCTCGCCGATGCATAAAACGGGGATAAAATTCGATCCGAGTCAAAATTAACAACATTCCTTTGGAGAATCGTTTAATGCGCAAACGCGTGTCGGAACTCGACGGGCGTTCAATTTCCAGACTCTGAGTTTCTGGAATCGGTCTTGCCGCTCGGAAGTATTTCGACTGGACGTGAGATTTGAAAAAAAAGGAGGTGATGCTGAAAACGAGAGTTGTGTGGGTAGAAGTACGAATGAGAGGAAACGAGAGGAGAGCACGTGGAACGAGGACGACTAGGTGAAAAAAGGCCTCGTCCCATGGGTAAAGCCGGTATGGGTTGAGTATGGGTCATTCAGTGCACTGAGTGACCCATTGTAACGTAGGACAATATGGTGCCGCTCTTCAATGGCCGGCTGTTCCCGAGGTGTTATGTTATGTGTTGGCTGTTATTCAGATAGGTAGGCAGGCATTCAGCGAGCTCTCGAGCGAGGAGCCGCGCGAGCTTCGAGAAAATCGACCCGCTACTCCGCTCACAATCGTATCGGGCCACGACGATTTGTAATCGCCGTGAGTAAACAATTTCAATGGTCTTAAATAAACTATCGCGAACGGGGTAGCGCGGGGAAGGCAAAATCCATTTGACGCTCTCTCTCGCGTTCGATACTTAATTCCTCGTTAAACGCATGACGCCACATGTTACAAAATTTATTTTTTCTCTCTCCACTCACCACTCGATTTGGATCGTTCCATCGAACAAATTTCCGAGCCGAGATCTCTTTCGGAGATCTCCGAGTGGCGAGATTAGAGGTTCGAAAGTGGACGGTACGAATAGAAGCGAAGACTGACATCCGTAATAGCGAAATTTTCCCACAGTCACGCGGATGCAGCCTGCGCGCACTCGAAAAACCAAGAAAGATCATAACTCCTGCCCTATTAAAACATTCTTGAGATAATTAAAAGCGGTCGAGGAGGCAATCGATGAATCAGCAGGAGACGGTAATGACTCATCCTGGTGAAGATCTTGGCTCTCGGCGAGGATGAAGAGATAAAAGGACTGGCCGGGGTGAGTGGGAGAGAGAGAAAGAGAGAGAAGAAAAGAAACAGTCGTGAAGCGAGGCGAAGCGCGCGGGAGCGAGATGGAGAATTCGGTACGCGAGCGAAGAAGCGACTGAGATCCTCCGGCACCTTCAAGAGGCCGTGCTCAAGAGGGCGGAAGGAAAGATCCGTTTTAAAAGGAGAAAAGACGACGAATACCGAGATCTTGCCCTTTGCCTAGGCTCAACACGCAGCGCACTCGGTCACGTGTACTGCGTACATCTTACATCGGGACAAGTCTTTGCATCCGGTTCTAGGAACTCTCGCAAAGAACTCTCACCCCCCGTGCGCCGAGCACGAACGATTTATATCGGAAAACTGACCTAGATTCCATATTCGTTTTGCAAAAAAAGTATCGAAAGAACTTGCGTTTATCGACATGAATTCCAATAGTATTTTTTCCGCTAATTTTTAACGATAGCGGTAATTGAAACGAGAATAGATCGAGACAGAGATTGCATAAAAATTCAACGAGGGATTATTTTTCGAAAGTTGAAGAATCTCACTGAATAAATACCGTGCGGTCTGAAAGCGGAATGAATACATTAAAGAAACGACGCTCCAAAAACTGCTCTTTATCGCGATGCCACAACTTTGAGAGTTTCCAAATGGCAAAAAAGGTTTTACATTTTCCTTCCGTTTCGGCGGTCGCGATGTTCCTCGGTCCTATCGTTTGTCAAACTCAACACGGGATTTCGCTTTCGTCCCCATACCATTACGCGAACCGGGACGACGTCGAGGTAAAATTGTCGTCAATCGTCGAGCTCGTACGCGATGATGTATCTCTTCCGCGTCTCCGAGCGAAGGTGGTAGGGCCTCATAGCGGGAGGGAAACTTCTTTCAAACGTCGTAATTCTTTTCCAACGCGGAAGCAATTAACGGGCTGGTACAACCAAATTTTTCGTCGTAGTTCGCTCGTTCGCGTCTATTTTGTATCGTTGCGTATTGAGATTTATCGCCGCTCGGAATACATATTGGCGTGGCGAAAAAGATAGCACTTAGGCTCGATGAGAGTTCGAGCGGGAGGTTATCTTTGTGTACGCGAGCTGCGTATAACGAAGGATAAGCGAAGGTCGCGAGGGTTGAGCCCTTCCCCGTGTTAAGCCCGGATTGCGGAATTAACGGCCCCTCCGCGCGAACTTACGGTAAACGTTGATAAGTACGGAGGCGGAATGCGTTTCATACTTTACCGTGTCCGAAAACTCTCGCTTTATCGGTCAATTCCGTTAACGGTCCATTGCGTACGTATGTGTTCATGTACGTATACAGCGCTACTCACCTGAAACAGATAACGAAAAGTAATTCATTAATTTCGAGCTCAAGTGCACTCGCGAAGCAAGTGTTATTTCCATGTCGCGTATATCGTCGAATACCGGATGAAAAATGAACAATAATAAACGTATCCGAGTCGAAAAATTTAACCCCATTTTTTCTGCATATACAGCTCTTGCTCCGATCAGGAATCGGCCAAGCTTCAATCGCTTATAAACTACATTTCACATTGAAAATTTTACGAAAAAAAAAATCCAAACTAAACTAAATACTAAGCGTGGTCAGAGGAAAATAACTCCGAATCGATAAATTGATGTATAAACAAATCGAACACGACACGACTGTTTTTGTTTAGAGCCATAATGGCCGATTGTATGGTAGTGCGCATGCGTAGTCGGCAAGCGTGATTGGCATGTACGCTGCTACCGACAGGATTGTTACTAGCGTCACTCGTGGCGAATATCAGTACTAAAAATACGCCATGATGATTGTAAACAAATCAGTATGATTTGTTTATGTGTCAATTTATCAATTCGGAGTTGTTTTCCTCGAGTCGCGTTTAGTGTTTATTTTAGATTTCTTTTTGCGACTTTCTGAGTGTGAAGTGGTTGGAGCTTTGCAGATCCCTAATCGGAGCAATATTTCCCCCTTCCCCCTTCGGAGACAAACATGCAGAAAAGGTTAGGTTAAACTTTTTGACCGTATTTCGTAGCATCATTCGAGGGGAATAAATAAACCCGGTGCACGCGTTTCTGCGTTAAAACGGGAATACACGCGGCTCCGAGGGATGTATGGATATATGTAACGAGACGCGAATATGTGTGTTCGTAACGGTGCGTTTACGCGTCGAGTCGTTCGCGTCGCGGCCGGCGTGCTCGACGTGTGAGGTTTTTCACGCGGTTCACCTGGGACGACTGGACCGAGGTTTAAGTGGGTGTCCGGGAGATAAGCGGCTACGACTGGCATAACAGCTCGATAAACTCCCATGTTTATTGGATCGCCTCGCTCCTCCCCGAATCCCCTCGTGCTCGTTCACCCTCGCCTCCTTTGTGTACCACCAATATGCTTTCTCAAAATTTCTCTCCCTCGTATCGTCGCTTCTCATTTTTATCCTTCTTTTTATTTTTTATACGCTCATCTCTCGGTTCGCAAAAACGGAGATTCAAAGATCCCCGCGACGATTTCTGGCCCGTTACGCCCGCGTGCCTCGATCGTTCGTAATCGATGAATAATTTCGTCGATATACAGAGAAAAAAAATAAGAGGAGCGAGCGTGAGACGACGAGATTCGCGCTTACAGTGCCCCGTTGATTGGATTTGCCACGGAGTGCCATAACGCGCCCACACGCGAGCGATCTCCGCATTAGTATAAACGCGCGCGAAAAGAGGTATTCGAGTGTTGCGCAAACCGTTCAATCGTAAATCGGACCTCGTATACCATACCCCCACGTGTAGGTAATGATAAACTCGTGCGAAAATCGCGAAAATTCTCTGCAGACGCTATTTCCTAGCCCGAGTCTCTATTTTCGCGATCGGAGAGACTCTTTCGCAGTTTAGAAGCGTTAAATTTTTAACGATTGTCGGCGCTCCGACCCTTCGGCCCCTCTTCTCGCGATGCACTCGCCTATCCGAGTCTTCGCGGTCGGTTTAAAAACTCGGCGCGCGGAATAGCTTTCGATCTCCCGCTGCTCGGCCTCGAATTCACTCCGTGTTTTATGGAAAGAAAATTATAGACACGGTTCGCTCGCGCAAGTGGCTTATCTCTCGTATTTTCTCTGTTTCTTTCGCCATTGCGCTCGCGCGTTTGCGTTACGCCGACTCTCGCGCGGACATTCGTCTTGGAGCGGGGCCCGCGTGGAGACAGCCTTACAACGCACTCGCGAGTTTACGCGTCGAAATGAAACTATTCGCGGCGCGTCTATATATCCTCGTGTTGAGACAATAAAATTATTTATTTACGATAACGCGTTATAACTACGAGATTTACGGCTCGGGGAAGATTACCCTTGTCGACGTAGATTTTTCTCTCTCTTACCCTCGCGATATTTTCGATCCGGTCTCTCGGCGCACGCACTTTGCGATCGCGGCTCCGCACGCGCTATCTCGCGAAACAATACCCACCTATGGTCACGGATAAAACGTTCGGCTCTTAGTCGTCTCTCGCGTTACGAGAGCGAGCGGTGCTCTCACGAATTTTTCGAAGAAAGAAATGGTACGAGTGAAAGAAAATCGTTGAGATAACACGAAATCGTCCATAGGAGAGTAGCCGTGAACCGTAAAAATAATATGGCACGGGAAGTACGAGGGAAAGAGGGGAAAGGGGGATGCGATGGGAGAAAGGTAAAAAAAAAGAAGAAGAAATACATCGTAAATCCTTATCGTCAGTTTCGTCACGCGCGCCGTTCTATCGGCGTCACATGCGCGACGTACCCATCTCGGGGATTATCTTTATTTCTCGCCTTGGAATGCGAAGGCTGCCCGGGACACTCATACATTAACCCTTTCAACGACCGTGAGATAAACGTGTCGCCGAACACCTCTCTCGTGAAATTGAATAATTCCCCGTTTCCCCCCTTTCTCTCGGGTAGACGCGACCACACGACTTCGTTTCCTTCTTTTACTTTTTTTATTTCTCTTTCTCTCTCTCTCTCTCCCTCCCAAGAGTTGTAATAATCGACGCGTCGCTTATCTCGCGCGATTCTTCGTCGCGCGATTTCTCTAAATCGAGACGCTCGCGAGCGCGCACGCACCGTACGCACCATACGCATCGCGTATTTACGATTTTACGAGCGTAATAATCGTCGTTAATCGATTATTTTACGAGTCGCGTTTCGAGAGCCGGACGACCTCGCGCGAGTCTAATTGGTACGGTTCGGTACCGTATCGCGATTCTCGTGGTACCTAAACGATAATAGTCACCGGCTTCGAATTTACGCATTCGAGATATCTCTCTCTTTACATGTAATAAACTCGGAGAAAAACAATAAACTACGAAATCAAATTCAACGAGTTTCTTCCCAAGTGTGGTTTCCACAATCGATCGATACTCTAAACGCCGTAACCTATACACCAGGAAGTTTGCTTTCTTGTTGGGAAATCGATAGAAAAAAGGTGAGCAGAGAAAAAAGAAACGACTCGTTCGCTGCGTGCTATCGATAGGGCCGAGCTAAGGCTTCGTGTGAATACACCGCGCGCGAGTTGCACTCGAACGTCTTCTCGTTTTCCCACCGTGACTAGATAACCTCTGGAACATCGTATGCCGTGCAACAGGATCGAGCCGAGTCTGCGGCTGGCGGTTCGCAGCATTTCTCGGATGATCGAGGCCAAACCGCGTGCGCGCGATGTTTAACGGAACACGCCGGTGTCGAACCCCGCGCTGCCTAAAATAATCTTCCACCTCGGGGCGGTAATCGACGGCGCCGCGACCTCCTTTGTACCTCTTTACCTTTCTCGCTGGGTATCGAAATTCCGCGTTTTCTATGTTTAATTCCAGGAAAACGCACGACTATCGTATTTCCCTTCCTACCGTCCTGCAAGTAGTTTAGCGGAGTTGGCGTATAAATACATACCCGGGGCCGGTTGCATACCGATCAATATGAAAAATACCCGAGCGTGTAATGTCCCGACCGCAGAACGGTAGCTCATTCACACGGTCTTCTTCTTCTTCGCGGTCGCCTATTCCATCCGTCGTTCGTGTGTACGTCTTACACACTGCTCTCTCTCTCTCTCTCTCTCTCTCTTCTCTCGTCTCTCCTTGACTTTATACCTTCACCGTCTACAATAAACTCGGAAGTCTCTTTCTCTCTCGCTTTCTCCCTCTCCCTCTATCTCTCGCTCGAGCGAGAGAGTCAGGATAATGCCTTCCTACTGGAAGTGAAACAACACTCGGCGCGCCACGACGCGCGAGAGAGCCTGGAATTGCGACTCTTGATGGATCCCGGGAATTGCCTCGACGCGCGAGCGAGATGGAAGACCGACGCGAGAAAAAAGGAAAGATAGAGGAACTCACGGTCGCCGATGACTCCGAGTTCTTCGTGGTGACGAGAATCGAGGAAATCCACGAATTCGCTTCGTACGAAACAAAACTGTTAATTCGAGATTCGCATAATCGGGAACTCTTTTGTCGATGCGTGCAACGAGTCGGGGCGATTGACCCACATGCGCAAAAAAGGACGAGCGTATTCGGACGGTTCGAGAAGCCATTACCTCGAACGAAAAATCATTTTACGATTGCCGGTGTGTATTTCGGCCTTGAACTCGACACAGGGCTTTCGCGCGGGCTTCAATTAAGAAACTGTCTCGCTCGCAACCTTGGTACACCGAGCGTCGAAGAAGAACGCACGCGATGAGCAACCCTGAACTTTTACGAAGATCGTCCAATGACTGACGATGATCGATGAGCGAGAGAGAGAGAGGGTGGTATCGGTCGGTCGCGGAAACTTTTATACGTCGGGTTCCCTGTGCAGCGTTGCGATCTCGAGATTGTTTCGCGAACCGAGTACAGCCTAGACGTCCGCCGGACGAAGAAAAATATCGTCTCTCAATAACGTCAAACATTAATGCATATTACAGTGACAATACGAGAGAAACGGCTCACGACCCACAGCGGGCTCCCACAGGTGCGTACGCGCGCGAGGGAGTTATGATTTATCGTTTTGAATTCCATCTTCTTTTTTTTTTTTTTAATCCAGACTCCATCCCGCTCTTGGACATTCGTCTCTCCGGTCGCTTTAGAAATCGCCGACGCGTCGCTATTTGTATCCCGATCGCGGGCGCCGACGAATAAATAAATGTATGAGAGCGCGAGATGAGGAGGGGGGAAATATTATAACTCGCGTAGGAAAGAAGAGTATCGCTGATTGCACGAAATGCGTTTCGTAATTGCGCATTGTGCGATGATTGACTGCGTCTCATTGAGATCGGAGGAGCGTGTTTAGAAACTTCTCTCGATCGTTATCGATGCCGATAGACTCGGAGATGTTGGTGGAACTTGTAAGGTAAAAGAGGAGGGGGTAGTTTGGGAAAATGCGAGTGTTTTTGACGATGCTCGAACAGGTGGAACTTTATTTCGGTAGAAGAAACGAATGCAACGAAGGACTGTGAACGTGCATGCGGGCCGCGACGATGAAGGCATATGATTATTGCGCCACGGCGGGCTTCGGTCGACCGGCAGGCGGCACCGCATAATGTTATGTCATTGCGGTTTCATGAGCGCGCGAGGACGAACGGTACGCGCTGAATCCACTTCGGACTTTTCGCTCGCTACTTTCTTTTTCTTTTCCGTCTCTCTCTTTCTCCCACTGTGTGTTCTCTTTTTTGTTTCGAATGCGTTCTCTCGTCTCATTCGGGATATATGGAGAGCCCTGGGAAGAGGTGGGGTAACATCGAAAGAATGAGAAAATGGCTCCTAATAACACGTTCTCATCTAACCTCTGTACCGTAATAAAAAAATGGAGATGCAAAAAGAAGATCAATGGGAAGAACCACGGACTCGAACTAATCCTAGAACGCGATCGATGATTTGGATGATTTGTAACCTGTTTGTATATAATTTCTTTTTTCTCTATTCTCGTTCCCTATCCTCTTTTATTCTTCGTTATATACCGCTCAATAAGCGAGTTTCAATTACAAGTTTTACAGCGTTGGTTAAGTGTTTTTCTCATTACTGTATTCGATGCCTCGTGTTTATTGCATTATTCGCGGGAATATACGACAGCGGTGAAAAAAGAAGAAGAGTAATTTCGATAAAATAGCATTTGTATTATTCCGAAACTGCTAGTATATACGGCTTAATTACGTATACGAGATGAAAAAGTCTCGTTCGGGGCAAAATATAAATGGCGGCTATGTGTAATTATAGGATATAATAGACCGTGCTTGCTCGTAATGGACGAGAAGGTTTTTTTTCTATCGCGTATACGCGAACCTTGCGAAAACGCCGAATACGCGAGCGCAAGTGCTGAGTTTTTTGAAATATCCACTCGCTTCTGTTCGACGCCTGCTTATGCAATTACATTTTGACAGTTTGATCTGTTTGGCGTGTATTTCCACGAGGCAGGCAATCAGCCCCCGAGCTAGACGTCTCCTTGCGTTCAAGGTTTTCTCCGGAGCGTATTCTCGTGTATGGAAGATTCGTTAATAAACGAGTCAGTTTCGCGCGAGCGTGGTGAGCGTTTCGCGCCTTCGGGCGAATATTCGATCGGCGTATATACGACTCCGAAAGTAGGTCTTTTGTCTTCTCGCCGGAGTATGCGCTCGAATAAAACACGTTACACACAAACACACGTACCCACACACACGAGTGCGCGCTTGTGCGCTCGCGAGTTGGCTTTACGACGTACGAAAATTGTCGACGATCTAGCGCGAAAACGCTCGGCGGAGTTTTCCCATCGATTGGCAGTCCAATTATATCGGTTATCGCGCGAACTAGCGAGCTCTCGATTGCACGTGCTCTTTCTCTATCCTCGGCCGGTGAGAGCGCGCCGGGTAATCGCGAATTTTCGCGCCTCCGCGCGCGCCCCCCCGATGCGCCACCGAGAGGTTAACGGCCAGTAAACATCGGTGATCTCGCACAATTTTCACCGTTAAAAACGGACACCAGGAAGCGCACGGTATCTCCTCTCTTCCCTGGAAACCTTTCGTCGAATTCCGTCCCGGTGTTTACAATCTTTAGCATTCATAGTCGCGCGTTTTCCGAAATCACCATGGTAAATAATTCGCCACGGTTAACCGAGGCACTCGTCGACTTCCGGCTCGCGATCGCGCCTCTTTTCCAGGTATCGTCCTCGCGTTATTAAAATCGAGAATTATCGTCGGCGAATGCGCGTGCCGTGAATTTTCGCACCTCTCTCCGCGCGTACGACGCGCAATTAATGAGCTGCGTCGAATCCCTCTCGGCAATAGTTTCACGACGATCGGTTCGCCGTTCTAGGAAGTAACTCCGAGAAATTATTTCATACGATTAGTTTTTTTCGTGTGGCGAGAGAGAGCCACAGTTTCACAGGAGAATCGCGCACCGCGGCGTTAAGTAATCGTACAGCGCGGGCAAAACGACGATAGCGGATCGATGCGCAAAACCTCGTTTCGCGCGAACCGACCGTGAAGTTTATCGTCGAGAAAAAGAGAGAGAGAGAGAGAGAGAGAGAGAGAGAGCGTCGATACGGTCCCCCTGGAGCGCGTGACGAGGCTCCGCGAGCGTCGGATACGGCGAAAAAATATATCGGCCGTTCTAGTTTATCCTCGCGGCAACGGTAATCCCCAAGGTTGTGATTCAGTTCTTGCCGCTAATTCGCCTTTTTTCCTTCTCCCTCGATTTCATGACGATCCGCCCAGTACCTGTTTTTGCTCGTCCGGATTGCCGGGAGAATTTCGGCAACCGGCGAGGATGCCTCCTTCGCGTTAACGGTCGCGTCGTAACTCACCTCTTCCGTATCTCGGTGCTCTTATCTGTCCAAGCTCGTTGCACATATCCTCGGAGGAGGAGAACTCGCGAATGCACGCACGGTTATCTTCGTGACGTATGCGCGCGTCCGGGATCCCGCTAATATACGGTTAATGAAACATTAAGTTGTACGCGTCGCGGTACGTGCACGTAAACGAAGGAGAAATAGAATCCCTCGGCGGAACGTAGAAAAGTACCGTGCGATTGGCAATTCGTATAACCCACTGGGCGAGCGCGAGCGAAAAAAAATGCGGAACGAGGTAGAGAAAAGTAATAATAATAGTTGGAGCGAAATTCCCACGTGAGAGAGCCGAACCACCTCCACTCGGCCGCGAAAGTGTTTGCATGACGCGTAATTCGCGACGGTTTCATTCAGGTTCGCGCGCGAGTCTGGTAATCGCCTCAGGCCCGTATACCGATATAACGCGAAGGTCAGGGTTCGCCGTCTCTCGTGCGCTGCTCCGCTCGCGCGCGCGGTATGATTATTCGTAATTACAATTTACTTAAGTGCAGAACTCGTACGAAAGGGAGGATAAAAAAGCCCGGAATAATCACATTTGCAATCTCGTATACGCGTTGTTGCCGGGATTCCGATATATTAATAGAAAGAACGTACATATAGCATTCGCGGGAAGAAAGAGAGAGAAAGAGAGGAGAGAGACTGGAAAAAAATAGACATTCCTTGTCGGGTAGGTAATATTGAACCGAAAATCTTATCGGGAATCGCTCGTACGTACATACGCTTCGCGGGACGAGCGATATATACGGCTCTCGTGTATACGTTCCGCGAAGGATATTCGAAAGGAACAATCGGGTGTTAAAGTGGCGTGCCTTCTATATGGGTATACGGTGGACAAGGTCTGCGTGTCCGCGATTCGTGAATTACGGTCCAGATGCCGATGGGGTGGCGGGGGAAGACTGGCGGCCAGAACGCCAACGGGGGGAAGCCACGAGTGAGGTCAAGGTTCGTTTTTTCGTCTCGACGTTATACCATCGCAATACATATACTTTGTTATATTTATACTATATATATATATAAGTCTATATAGGTGTAGGAGCAACGGACGCGCACCGTCCGGTGGAAGGATGCGCCCTCGAGCGTAATTCATTGTCCCGGGACGGTATATATGGAGCCCGAGCGTTCGCGTTGCAACTCTCGCATTATCCAGATAATAGCGTCCCGAGATGATCATCTCTCTCTCCATCTCGCGTGTATTCGCTTTCTCTCTTTCCACTGTCGCGCGAATATACTGGCACTGGCGGAGAGTCAAAAAACTCGACCTCCTCTCTCGCTCCCTCCCGAGGAACGACCCACGAGGCGCATTTCTTATCCGTAACTCGATAAACGCGATATGACGTTGCGCATTCGCTATACCCGCTCGAAGTGAGCGAAGAAATCATCAACACAATGCGGGGAGTGAAGCGCGGTTGGTTCTGGATAACCGTTGCCATAGAGTTGTCGAGCGACCGAAAACGAAACGAAAAAAAAAAAACGGAAACTACGAGAGACTCGAAGAGGAAGAATCGACGAGGAATTCCGACGCTGTAAATTTCCGTTGGGGAAAGAAACCTGAAAATTCTCACGATTCTAACATTCGCGCATAGCTCTAAGTGATTTTCGCAAAGTTGGAAAGGAGGAAAAGTGGGCGAGCTGAGACGCACGCGAGCGTGTTTAGAGTGTGTCGCTAGGAGAATGCCTCTTTTGCTCTTCCCTCATTCGGCAATTACGGCTCGTAATGCGCCGTTCGCGAGTGTACATATACATAAACGTGCGTGCACTCGGCGAGCGCGCACGGGCCGAAGACACATTGTTACGCTCGAGACGCGAGGAGCCGAAGGAGAGTGCCCATGCGAATTTTCCTCGGACGGCGAAGACACGGCTATTAGCGGTAATTGCACCCTTTATAGGAGATGAGAGCGAACGGCGTGCGCGCGGAGAGGGTGCTGCCGGGCCGAGCCAGTCGGCCGACGAGAAGCCCGTTCTTGCGCCGTTGATAGCGGTAATAACCGCAACGGCGCGGACATGATGTATGCGCTTTGCCAACTTCGAGAGCTCGTAGTAAAACTCCCGGTTCGTTCTCATCTCCACTTGGAAGAAAAAAATATGCATAGGAACGATTAATCGTTTTAATAATTGTAATGTTCCCCCTCTTCCCATCTCTCTCGCTCTACACAGCTGCTTATATACCCTTGTCTCTCGATATCTCGGACGAGTATCAATGTGCAAACAACGAGACTGAGCCGCCCGGCAACCGAGATACACGCGAGA
The DNA here is from genome assembly GCA_003055095.1 of Goniozus legneri. Classification (NCBI taxonomy): domain Eukaryota; kingdom Metazoa; phylum Arthropoda; class Insecta; order Hymenoptera; family Bethylidae; genus Goniozus; species Goniozus legneri. The sequence continues at coordinate 331,004 of NCVS01001393.1, forward strand.
CGCGAGGGGAGAGTGAAAGAGAGAAAGAGAGAGAGAGACAGATGCTCCACTGGCCGTGATTTCAAGAATAATGACGTCGATTAATATCTCGCGCGAGCGCGTGGGTATGCAGGCGCCGAGCGAAACTTTAATTATCGCGTTAATAAAACGAGAGAAAGATAGCGAGAGAGATTTTTCGCACTGGCGAGAGGGAGTCGGGGATGTTCGACAGTCGATACGGGCGGTTACGGTCGAACGCCACGGGCATTAACAATCCGGGGAAAATTGGTACGGTGGACCGGTCGAATCGTACCCACGGGGTATTATCTACTTAGCGCGACGCTCAGCGCCGGCACCCGCAATCATCCGCTATCATCGATGCACTGCTCTCCCTTTCACGCGCGTCTTTTAATAATATTAATTAATCATCGATACCCGCGTAATTGTGGCCGCGGGAGGATCGGGCTTTTCCACGGCCGATTATTCGGCGTCAGAGGCGAAAGGAGGAGTCGCGCGTAGACGAGAAAAAATCCAAAGAGGTGGAAGAATAAAAATTAACCTCGTCGATTAATCAAAATCGCGCGAAATTCTCGAGAGGGTGAGAGGCGCGGGCTTTGCGTGCGCGGCTTGGCAGAGCTTAAATTATCGCGTTAATAGACGACGTAGTGTGTCGAGGGGTTGGGGGGGAGAGGTGACAGCCGGTATGGTAGCCAGGAGAATCCGCGCTGGTAGAAGTATTAGCCGGTCGTTGTTGCCGAGGTGAGGGACGAGTCGCGCGATACAGTCGCCGATGATATATGCCACTCGTGGGCTTTAGATAGCCCGTCCTCGCGCGTAGGATCGCGCGCATGAGCCGTTTTACATTCAGCGGGTGTGCTCGAAACGAAACACGCCGAGGTAAATCGTACGTTATATCCGCAACGGGACTCGAATGATTTTCCAAACGAGATCTCGTCGAGTTAGATGTGTAGCGTATCGGGCTAAAAATCTCGCGCGGAGCGATCGACGAGAGCCGGGGAGCAACGAGAATCAAACGAGGCGGCGTGGGTCGCGTAGATTCCGGCACACCCTATGGTAGCCGTGCGTGTGCGCGCGTACATAGGCGCGAGCGCCGATGACTCGCACACGGGAACGCGCTCGCCGACTACACCGGGGATAGTCTTCGGGCGGACATTAAGGTAATTGCGTAATTTAGTGCGAGGCATTAAACATTCGC
>NCVS01001393.1:341228-361693 GCA_003055095.1 Goniozus legneri
ATGAGCCAGTGACCCGAACAGCGCTGGTCGAGAAGTTGGCTCGGTTCGTCTCGTCCGATTGGGGCTATGCCTGCCATTACTCCTTTTCACGATGGTTTCGGATCAGCAGGGCCGACATCGATTCAACATCCGATCTGTAACGGTGCGCCTCGCTCGATCGGCGGGCAACTCGCTGACTCTGATTCGGTCGTTGTATCCGGCCTCACCCCGCTTTTCGTGAATACGCCTTTGCCTTTGTCTCGCGTCGCGAGGCCGAAAACAGAATGGAAAAATTTCTGTCGTGGGTGGTGCTCTCGAACGAAACAAAAAAAAAACGTTATCGGTGGTGCGATCGTCGTTTGTTCATCAATTATTGTTCGTCTGGCAGGGTGGGGATTAAATTATTATTCGAGCGTAATGGGGTCGCGACGCCAATCTCGTCTCTCGCCCTACAATACTTTGACGAGTGACTGGCGAAATTCGAGTTCGAATCGCTATCGGATGACATCCATTATTTCGACGAGATCCGTTCGCCCGATTTAATAATGTATTCAATTTGGTATTATATACGAGTCCTCTAATGATCGTCGAACCCGAATTTTTTTTCTCCCAGTAAACATATCGATTTCTCGTCGAGAAAAAAATATGCACGAGTGTTTATGAATAGAGTGATTACGGCCCACGGATAAAAATTAGCATCGGACGTTGTCGGCGGATATTAACTTGGCTCTTCTCGAGAGTGTACGTATATGGTGGGCGGATTGCCGCGAATCGCTTTTTCAATGACAAGTGCGATCAATTAAGGTATTCACGACCGTTGTGGATCTACGACTTGTCCGTTTTGAGATGAAAAAGAAAAAGCGGCTCGATGCCGAGGTTAATTAACAATTCTTCGATTCGGCGGGATGCTCGCAGCTGGAAAAAGAAAGCAATCCGCACGGTGGACAAAGGGAACAGAAGCAAATTGTAACGGCATATCGCGCGCTCGTATGGAAAGAAGGGAACGAGGAGAGCGTGAAGAATGAAATACCCGGGCGAGAAGTATAATCAGTCTGTATTACCACACAGTTCCATCCCTTGGCTCCCACTCGCTCGCTCATTAATTATGTTTTTACGTCGGACATCGAGAAACGAAAGACGACGGCGGCGGTATACTGCGGGTAGGGTGAGGCGAGCGGGTAAGAAACGACCGCGCAATTATCCCGCGGTTACTCGAAATTAGCGTATCGATTAACCTGGTTTCGCGAGCAGGCGCACACTCCCGTCATCTCTCGCCGAGTCCGGATATTATTTTTGAAGCTGCTGTACGAGAATACTCGCTGCAAATTAATTACGCTATTCTTCGCGATCTCGTAAAATCTACATGACTATGAAATTAGCCACGCTTGAAAATTTGAAATGAATTTCGATTGGCCTGTCTTCATACATGTGTGACATCTTTTTATTTTCAAAACGATAGATAATTTTGAAAAAAAAAAACCAGAAAGAAAAATATTGAACGTTATCCGGAAACGTAGCCGTTATCTGATAACACAACCAACGTAAAGGCACTATACGATTCAACCCAGAAAATGTAGTTAAAAAGTTGAAAATAACGGAGCTAAATTCATAGCCGCGAAATCAGTGACCAATAGCGACATCGATGAGTTGCAACGGTTTGGTTTTCTCGCTCTGACGTAAACCGGCTCGAACCGAAAATTGAGATATTCAGCGATAACCGAGATAGACATTCGCGAGTAAAAATTACGAAGGTACTGTAGACGTTAAGAAGCTCGCGAAGAGATCGATCGAGACCAGCATCTTGCAGCCGAGAAAACCAGCCGTACGCTAGCCGTGTCTGTAATACGATCGCTGAATGTCAGCTTCGATCTCTCTCCCTCTCTCTCCCTCTCGCTCGAACCCGCACTCCTTCCTTCTGCTTCACGCCCGCGCAAACTAGACATCTCTCTCGCTCCCGCGTGTACGCCGGCAGCGCGCGGAGAGAGGGCCCCATTCCATTCTCTTTCGCTGTCCTCGTTCTTATTTCACTTTCGACACGACGGAACATCGTCGAATTCGAAATCGACACCGTGTTAAAGTCGCGAGAGAGCCGAGTAGAGAAACGGAGGGATGGAGGATAGAGGGAGGGATCCGTTACAACTACACAATATACATATTCGGTCCACGTCTCGCGTGTTAATTATCGACGATGAAAACGAGCTTTGACATTTACTATTGAAACGTACTCCTGGAAATTGCCGTCGTTATACCGAAACTAATACCGAATGCCCAATTAAGCGTGTTTTACTAGGGAATTATTCTCTACGCGATCGGCAAGTAACGGCCGAGTGAGTAATTTGAGCCGTAAATAATGGCTGGGACGCGTATACACGGCAACGATTTTCGTGTAATCGCCGTAGTAAGATAATTATGACTATACATAATACCTATCGTTTGTCCGCTGAACTTTACGGATATAGGTGTACAGCGATCCGTAATTATTTCGATACGTCGAAACATTTCCTCGACGTTCGGTGCCGTTTTAGGATCGAAGAGAAAACTCGAAGATATAGAAAAATACATTCGCGCGTTCGGCAAGATCGGTGGATGTTTCTAACGAGTCGTTTGGGAATTAAGAAACGAAAATAAGGCGTGGCTGACGCAATCCCTTTAGCGTCGTCGTTATTCTCTCGCGCGGTAGCTCTTTCGCGCCTTACCTTCCAGGACGAGCGCGAGCAGTTATGACCGGACCCCAAAGACTTTTGGCCTTATACATAAATAACTCGTAAATAACCAACTGGATAATCAATGTCGATTATAATTACACCTACCGCTCGTATATGTGTACCCCGTACGATTCGCTTTCCTTCACGATCTCAACTTATGAGGATTAAGAATATTTTACAGATCGACCCTCTCGGCGTTTCTTTAACTTCTTTTTTTTTTTTTCATTCAACAACAATAAATACTTTCTTTGACACCCGGCGCATAAAACGAAATTAATTTTGATTTTTTATCCCCTGTACGGTTAGTCGATTTCGAAATCAATATCGAACTTACGAATTTCCAATTCTCGATTCGTCGAGCGTGGGTCGGCGTATTTTTTCTCTCGAGAATGGTCGTGCGCGAGAAATTTTATTTTCCTTTCCTTCTCTATATGGCCGATTCGTGTTGCGCACGTTCCACTCCGTTTGGTAGTCGTAATCTAATGATTCACAAGTACCGCGGATTCATAGAACTGTTTTTATCGCGCTACTAATAACGGAATAGAGAACAAAACCGACTTTCTCGCTTTCGGAATGAGAGAATAACGCTGGAAAAAATCTAGTTATAACGTTTGAGTGGCTTTAACGATAAACCAACTCGCGCGAAACATATCCCTCATTCGATCTTTGACTTTTTCTTCCACCGCAAATGGTGGTATCATCGTTTGCGATCAATAAATTATAGGGATTTCGCAACGATTTTCCGCCGTTAATTTCGCGTCGAAAAGAGAGGTACGCGTGAGTTTTGAGCGGAATGCGGAACGAAATCGGCAGGCTCCGGTTATCTGGCCGAGGAAAGTCATTGCGGGAGCGTTTCTTTCGCGGATTCGCACAACCTTTTCGATGATTGCGGTCGGGTCTTTCTCTACATCTCCGCTCGCTCATTCGCTCTCTCGCCGCGAAATATCGCACAGTCATCCGGGAGATGCGGGAACCGCGAATCGTTGCCGTTCGATCCGTTTGCATTAGAGATTATCGAGTGCAATATCGGGCGCGAACGGTCCCTCGATCGAGCGATCGGGGATCGAGATCGAAGAAGAGGAGAGACTCTCTCTCCGTGATTCGCCCTTGAGGATCCTTATCGCCGTGACGACTTCGAATCCTTCCATCTCGGAATCCTTTTTTCTCTCTCTCCCTTCCCATTCTCCGACTTATTTCGCGAGCTCCTTTTTAGTTTCGTAAAACAAAAGCGAGATAATCGAGCGCGAATCGCGAGAAATCGATCGATTGAAACGTTTCGTTGCACGTCGCGTTTCGTTTGACGCGCGTGACGGCAAAAATCTCGCGAATTCCACGAATTCAATTAAACTTGGCAGGAACCGTAGGGTATATAGGTGGGATAATTTTATCGCGCTCGAGCTAATGGCCGATCGATATCGGGCTAATCAATTATCATTAGCCCGAGTTCGAGCATTGCCAACCGTGGGACGTGTAAATCGTGCTCGGCGATTGTTTATAAACGAGAAAGTGCATTAATATTATTGCGAGCGCGCGCGGTTCCCCTTTTCGTACGCTCGAGATCGCGCGCGAAGCCGGCATCATCAAACATCTCACCGCTAGGCGAAACGATGATGGATAGCCTTTGATGAAATCATTCATACATCACTCGGCTCTTCGGCCCCTTTCGTCTCCTTTTTATACCCCCTTACGAGTACTTCTTTTTCTTTCTCTCGGCTCGTTCGAATCGTAACTGCAACGATCATTTGTCGATTACCGTTAATCTTTAATTACTCATTGATTGATTACGATATACGAATGCGAATCCTCGACTTTCGAAAGTTTTCCAACATCCGCGATTGAAACTAGATTCCAAGAGATTTTTTACCCTCCATTTGAAACACGAACTCGGATCTATAGTTTCTTCAATTTCGCCATGCTCGATGAGAGCGATCGAAAAAAAAGCAGTTAAACAGTATAGGATTACCAAACGTCCGGCATTAGCACTCCATGATGAGGTCTCGAATCGAGCAACAGAGCGAGAGAGAGAGAGAGAGAGAGAGAGAGAGAGAGAGCGCGAGGGAGCGAGAGAGTATCGTTTTCGAGCAATGACGCGCTACGTTCGATAGCAATTTCACAGTCATTATCGACATTCATCTGGCTATTCGCGTGCGCTTAGGCGCCACTAGGCGAATAATAGGACACCGATGAAAAATGAAATTATCGATTACAATGCCCACGCGGTGTGTATTCCCGATCGGCATCGACAGAGTGCTTACTCATCGCGCGGCTTCCGTTTCGGCGCAACGACGGGTATTAGGTCGAAATGAATTCGTCCCGTTCGGTCCGCGTAAATTTCGCCCGCGTGTACGTCGGGGCGCGTGTGGGGGCGTGCGAGAGGCACACACCGTGGAAACACAGCTCGAAATATCGAGGACTGACATTTAACGGCGGGCGCTAATGCTCGCGCCGGTCTGAATGACACACTCAATAATAGATTAGACGGCGGGCTAAGTGCACCGGGAGAACGGCCGCGTGATTTATCGATCGCGGCACGCGTCTCGCTCTTTCGCTCTCGCACGGTGTGACGCTTTTCGCGCCAGCTAATATCGATATCACGTGCTCATAACGAGCGGTATCAACCTCGCAGATTGCCGTGGCGTATATCCGAAGGGAAAACGAGAACGGAGACGTCGAGTCTCGGCGCGCGGCTCGGTTGACCGCGCGAGAGACGATGGAGAAACCGCGTTCAGATGAATTCGCCCGATATCGCACTCTCTGCATCTCTCGCTCGTTCCTCTTGTTCGTTCGAGGCTCGAATAACGTCGAATTGATTCACTTACAGCGCCTTTCTCATGGCTGACTTCGAACGCCCCTTCCCCCGGTATCGAAATTTTTGGAATTTTCTCTCCAGCCGCTGGTGTGTTTATTTTCAAATAGAAACCGAGCGAAGTCGAACGTAGATGGGCCAACGATTCCCATTCGCGCCATCTGTCTCGATCGGCCTCAAGGCCGATTAGACTTTTTTCGGAGACTGCGTGTATAGACGACGATACATTCGGGTTTTCATTTTGTGGACATCGGTTTAATTCACCGTGACTAACAGTTAATTCGATCTCCAATGTGGCTCTCTCTCTCTCTCTCTCTCTCTCTCTCTCTCTCTCTGTCTCACTCACCTTCCCATCGTATTTGCATGAAATCGTACACGCTCGAGGAATGAATCGACACGTGTATGTGGAATGTATATTCTTTCTATATTCCTCTCTCCCTCTAGCCTTCCTCGCCCGACGGAGAACAAAAAATAATAAGCGGATCGTTAATTCAACGCCTCGTTGAGTTTCCATCGCGTTCATTAATTTCATAGGCCGCGTGCGCGCGCGCGTGTAGAGTGATTCTTAATTATCGACATCGAGGGAGATGGCCGACGAATGAAAGGACAACAGATGCCGTTCGCGAGGAAATTAATCATACACGCTCTCGGAGATCTCGTGTGTAGCAAGACGAGCGAGAGCGCGTATATAGAAATCGTGATATCTCGGGGTATATACGCGCGCTTAGTCGAGGGTGCTATCCGCGGGCTAATTCCGTAGTCGCGATAAATAATAACCGGTAATGGGCCTCTCTCGTGCATGCGCGTCGCTATAAACAACGCTCATCGAAACGTTTGATCTCGGTTAATGTGACGATCGTGTCTCGAGGAAATCCACGGAGATTCACCCCGAGGAGGATGCGAATGGGATAGAGCGAGATGGAGAAAGAGAGACGAAACCCTTTTCGTACGTCATCTGCCGGAGACACCGAGTTCCCTCTGGGGGAACCTACTTCCTATACACCGAGCACTACCGAGCACCGCGTATATCCGTCTAAATTGAAGAAACGAGGCTTAAGTGCTCGACTATTGCGCGACCGGGCTTAAACGCGCGTAAATTACGCTCGTTCTCGCTCTCCTCTTATTTTTCATTTCGTCTCTCGGATCCGTTAAATTTTTTCAGATATTTTCTCAGTGGATCGTGCCACTCGCTTCGTGCGTGAAATCAAAATAAAGGAGTAAACGTATCGACGAATTTTTCCTCCGTCATTTTTTTCGTATAGTGGAAATTGAGCTAATCCCGAAGAACCCTTCAACGCCCTGGGTTCAAAGGCACTTCCTCCCGCCCTTCGTTCTATCGCGTCGTCTCTGGGGAAGTTACACTTTTTTCAAAAATCAAACAAACCTTCCGGGGGGTGCGAGTAATTTTTACGTTTCGAATAACCGAATGGACAAAAAACGAAAGAAACGAGCCCAAGTAGCTCTCGCCGGCAAATATACCGAGACGAGACAGTCGATGCTTTTCCCGGAGCGAGAGTTTCCCGTTGTTTGGCTTAAGCCAACCAGTTGCCCACAATAAATACGCCGCTGAGTAGTTTTCGTCCGCGACGTCCGGTACACTTTGGGAGAACACAGTCTGTAGAGCGTGATTATAGCGTTCACGCGTGTAGGCGCGGCCTCGGGAAAAAGAGAAAGAGCACCCACGCTTTCGCGAAGCGTTTTATCGATGTTAGAGCGCGACGGGAACGAGGCGATAATTTTATTTTTCCTCTTTACTGTGAGACCACGATTTAGCTTTTAACTTAACGGGTATAACGAATCGTCGCGCTTTCGTGTGTGACTGTGACTCCGTCTCACTCTCTCCGACGACTCGAGCACGAATCCGTTTCCAGCTGTTTGAAAAAGTATGTTCACGGGTTCTCGATCTCCCATCTCGATGAAATCGCGGAGTTATCTCGGAGTCGATCGGCCGAAGGTGGAGAGGAATTGATATTTTTATCCGTTTCCGTCGCTCGCGGTTATTCGATCGAATTAATCCAACTCGCGCGTTAACGAACGCTCGAACGTCCCCCGGATGCGATGTTCGCGCTAATCATATCCGATGTCGCAACACAAAACGTCGCCGCTATTTTTCTTCAAATACCGTCCGTCGAGTCACGAGCCGCTTTTAACGATCGTCCGTTCGTCTCTCGGATGCCATACATGGATATTAATTTTAATGGCGTTGCAAATGAACGTGAACGCGATTGTTACACACCGCGCTGACTAGTGTAACGCAGAATCCGTGCATCGGTCTCGGGAGGAATCCGAGGCCGCGAGAATTGTCCTTCGACGGTACGGAGTTGAGACCTCGCGCACGGTATCGTCATTATCGTTTACGCGTGAAAGGCGAACCTCGCTCCGCCCTCGTCGCGGATGAGTTTAGCGCATAAAGATGCGCGAGAGCCGGAAAACGATCTTCGGCTCCGTCGTGGAAAAAGAGATACGTGTGCGAATGCGTCATCGCGGTGTATCGCGATAACGTGGGAACGGGATTACGTCACGCTTCGGGGGAATATTCATTCTTCGGTTCGCTTCGCGGAATTCGTTCATCTCGATAAGCTGGTCAAGGTCGATAGTTTACGCGCCTTCGCTATCGGATGTACTTTCTTCTCGGTTCGCTGTTTATTTTTTCATAGACAACGATCGACAATGTAGAGCACTGACGCTCCAGAGGATGTTTATAGGAGGAGGCGTAAGCAAACCGTTCGCGCCTCTCTGGAAATAATTAGCTCACACGTGCACCGACCGACAAAAAAAATCGTCGTTCGAACGAGCGCATCGCGGAATTCCCCACCCACCGCCGTAGCAGTCGGTTTTATGGTTGTATTAGCGGATTGAGTTAAAACTTTTGGAAATATCCCTGATGCGTATAGACTCGCATCGGAGCTCCTACAGTCGGATTTCTGCGCCGACTGTTTCTTTACGATTGGCACGAGTGGGGCGGAGAGAAATAAAAAAGAAGCCGTGAGCGAGAGGAGCGTAGAAAAAAGAGAGAAACGTAGAATGGAGGATAGGACCCGAAAGTGAATGTTGCCAACGGGCCGGGCATAAAATTTTAACGTTTTCTAATCTCGAGAGACGTCGAGATTACCGGTCGTTTTATAAATTGCTAATTTCGGTATCGTCGTTATACGCTCTCCCCGGGTTTTCTGACCGCGGGGGTACGCGTGGACGTTACCGCCCGAGTTCGAATCTCTTTTCGATGTCGTCGTCGCGCGTTTATCGACGTCGATGGATATTAAAGCAAAGTCGCATAAAACGACAATACGGAAGAATCGCGCGAAGGTTTTTCCATAAAACGATTACGCGAGTCTCGCATGGCCGTACCGTTCGCACGTAAATATCGCGCAACCGAAAGAGCGAAAGATCGTAAAATCCATCGACGACAAACCGCATTTCCCGTCTCGGAGCGCGGATGAAAAAAAATCTGTTATTCGATCGAGCGAGGTCTCCTCCGCGCCTCGAGTCCTCGGTATCGCGGGTCTTGGTACGATTTCGCGCGAATCCTAGAGAAGGTATACGTACACCGCGAAAACGAAACGGATATAGGCGAGAGCGAGCGAGTGGACGCGGTTTTGTTGAAATGGATCGGGACGCTTCGGACGTTGGGAGGTTGTCGGATCGGACGGAGATCTCGTTTTCTCGGAAGAGCGCGAGGGACGGCTCTCCACAAAGGCGTTTTCGCTCCTTCGATATTCCGAATCCGACGTTTCTCCTTTTGTCGTTTTCTCTCTTCATACCTTTTTCTTCCTCTCTTATTCCTCCATTCGCGTTTGCTTCTCGCGGGCGAGCGTTAAAAAGATCGTGTTTTTGCGCCGAGGCTCGCGGCGCTCGAGCCTAGACTCCCGCGAAAGAAAGGGAATTTCTAGGTTCCCGCGCTCGCGAGAGGGGGGAATATTTATGGTGTCGCGATTCCACGAGCTCGCGTTTTCAAGGCCGTTGGAAATTACAAATCGTCGAGGTACCCGAGCGCCTAATAGCCGCGCGTGTAGCATTTCGTTATCGATCTTGTAGGTCGTTTTCTCTCGACGAGTCGCGTGCGTGAGACTCTCGTCGTACTTGATGCCTGCGGCTAAAAGAGCGATCTCGCAATAGCTCTATGCCCTACCTAAAGGATGGAGTGAATTTTCCGCACCGAGGAATGAGCTCGTTTCACAAAGGCCTAATTGAACGCGGTTAAACGGAAAATGGTTAGCGAAGAAGAGAAGAGGAATTCGATAAGAGCGAGCACCGTACGGGATTACCGAAAAATGGCTCCAAGAGATAACGTCGGAGGAAGGTAGCGTTAATGAGCTTATTATCGATGATCGCGGCTCATTCATCCAGCGGTTGACGGTGTCGTTCACCTTCGCGAATCGATCCGCGCGTGTGCGTGGCCGCGAAAAGACGAAACGGGGATTTTTATCTCCGCTCGCGCGGAGATCGTTCGCCTTGCGAATTTGTTCAGACGTTAACAAGTGTTTTACTCATCCTTCTCTTCGTTCGGTGTTGTCGAGATTTATGGCGTTTAACGATGCATTTACCGCGAGAGCTGGCTTCGTTATACGCACGGCGACAACTCTGATTTTCGACGTCATTATCTTCCTCTTTCCTCCTCTCTCCTTCTCTCTCGCACTACCCCTAATTAGATGATCTCGCTGGCGTTGACTCACAGCACTTTGTCAAGACCCGATAGTATCTATACGCGCGTCTAATCACCGTCCCCGCTCCCGGTTTCCGGGAAGGGAGGGGTCTCTCGCGCGCGCCCCGCCGTCTCCACTCGCGCCGATTTCGCGCGATTATTTCGTGCAGGATATCCGGAACGAGTTTCGTGCTCGAGGGTGTATCAACGCCTCGCTCATTGATTATATTTCGCCAAGCGGTCGCGCTCTTCTCGGGCTTATTGTCGAGCCTGATCAGCCCGGGGTAAGAACAAAATTTTTTTTCTCATCCGCGACTCCCCGCAAGATAAGCGATCTACAAATGAAATATTTAGCGCGAGTCGACGCTCTAGATCGCTCCGAGATCGAGAGGTACGAATATTATATAAAAAAGAAGGAGTCGAGATTTTCGAGAGACAGTGGAGTTGTCATGTGTGACGTTAATCCGCTCCGTGTCTCCTTCCATGACGCGGAGAGGGCGAGAGAAAAAAAGTGCCGAAAAAACAACACGATGACGGAAAAAGCGCACCGATTATAATTCCGCGCAGGAGTTTATCTAAATCGCGTCTCGTTTCGACTAGACTGCCCAGACAGTAATCCCCATCGTACGAGTTGGCGAAAATTCGCTGACTCGTTCTAGATAAAAATAGTCGAGGTAGCGAGAATAATCTCGCCCCGCGGAAGAATTTGCATGATTGATTTTGCTCCGAAAATGACGTCACCGCTAATTCGGCGACCCAAGATAAACTACGATAACTAATTTTCCGGGTTATACGGCTCGGGAAGTCGAGTAATTGGCTCGGGAGACAATGCTATCTCTCTCTAGCGCGTTATCAGCGTCGCGTAGCGAAACGGCCGATCGGGAACAACCGTTTACGTTGCGCAAACGCCCGGGTTTCTCGCGCTTCGTCATTCGCGTCATCGGGAATCGATCGGGAAGTTTTTTTTTGCCTCCATTCACCTTCGCCTCTTTCACCGAACAGGTTTACACTGGTGAGGTTAGCCACAGGCACGCGCGCGAGGACACTCACGAGATACACCGCGATCGGCATACGAAATAACAAGAGACGGAGAGGTGAAAGGAAAAACGACGCTGATTATCGGATTTGAAGAAAATAATCGCTTTTATTTCGCTGGACGGGCATGTAGGAAGAGAGGAGAATAAAGGTGGGAAGACGCGACGGTTGAATGCCTAATGCGTTCTACCACCAGCGAGACGGGCGTCTGCGAGTCCGCGTATCGATGACAATACGATTCTCACCGCGATCGCGCCGCTATGACTTACGACGACGATATCGAACGTATGTTCGCGGTTCGTACGTGATCTCTCGGATGGCGCGAGAGTTCTTCGCGGATGTGCATGACGCACGCGTTGGGAATAACGGAATTGCATAACAATGGGACGACTCGGTGACGGCACGACGATGGCCCGTGTCGTCCTGTCTCTCGGGCTATAGTCGTAAAAAAGAAAGAATGCGGAGTCTAATCTCTTGTCAAAAAGTGGACAGGGAAAAAGAGCGCGTTAGAGGATCGTAAAGAGAAAGGGCTGCGGACGGCGGTCGCAAGAGCTGGCTATATCGCTCGTAAAAAATGAGGGTTATAGAACGAGAGGATAACGCGAGAAGGAGAGAGAGAAAGGTGAATGCGTGTACGAGTGTAAGTATCTCTCGATTGACCGTCCCGCGCTCTTTTCCCTCGCGTTCATCGTCTTTTGAACCTTTTTTACTTACGATCCTCGGCCATCGGAGAGGACGTAGGTGGACGAAATTCCCTTCCCTCGCATTTTCTATTCTAATTTCTTCCTCCTTTTTCGACGGTCGGTTCGGGACAAAGGTAAGATAAGAGAGACGGCGAGCTCGCGCGACGAAAGTAGACGAGAGTGCGTAGAAAGGGTGAAACATTAAATGAGAAGCGAGGGCAAATGACGTCATGGGTTTATCGAAGGTAGCCGGTGCGGGATGGCAAAAGGACGACGAAGGACACTTGGAAGTATTTTTCACGGCAATAAATAATTCGGAACGAACGTCATTCCGTGAGCTGACACACGTACGTAGTCCGTGTGTAGCCCGAGGGATATAGGGAGGCGTGCCAGGCGATAGCGGCCCCTTTCTCTCTCTCTCTCTCTCTCTCTCTCTCTTTTTCATTTTCGTTTTGTCTCCGCTCTCTCCCCTTGCCTTCTTTTTCGCCGTTTCTCTCTCTCTTTCTATCTCTCCCTCTCTCACTCGGACGCTCTCGTCCTCGCGATATCTACCTGGAAGTATCCGCCGCGGGGGCACGTGGGCCACGAAGGCACTTACAACGACCTATTTCGAGAAAGGAGAAATAATGTCTCTCCATTGGTGGGCTGCGGTGATCGGTCGATCGCGATTACGCTCTCTTTCTCTCTACCTTTTTCTCTCTCGCTCATTCAGACGTTCGGTATATACCCGATTGCTTCCAGGGGGCTGTGCTTCCGGTTCGATGGACTCTCCGCGAAAGTCAGCGCGCGAGACGCGCGAGCAAGCGCCAGATCCGTGATATCCGAAGTGGAGCACACGGCTGTATCCACCGTTAAGAGAGTCTCGGATAAGCTCGGGATGAAATATCGTCGACGATGACCGTGGCTCTCGCCACCGGTCTTCTCTTTCTCCCTCGCGCCACACTGTAATCGTCGCGTTTAAAGTTACAACCTTTCTCTCTCTCTCTCTCTTCTCTTTGCCCGGCGCAAAAGCTGTTTTCGAAAATTATTTTCTCGAAAAAAAAAAAACTTCCCTCTCGTGGCTCTCATCTTTGCGAGCTTCCAGTCGCCGTAATGAAGAAATATTTTTCACTCGGTCGAGGCTCTTTGTTTCGCCGATCAAAGGGATGCATTATCGCGAAAAGCCGGTGAGTTTTCCGAAACGGTGGGGAGCGAAACGACTCAGACACAGGAACCCGCGCACCGAGCGAGCCTGTGTGTCATAGACGAAAGGCGTTGTCGGCTTCGCCAGACAAATTTTCCCGCAACTCGAGCACGTGCGTGTCTAAGAATCGCTCCCGAATTAGAAGCTAGTCGGGTTCGGCACGCCTCTCGTCCGCGTAATTTGTACTTTTCACGTCGTACGCCGCGACACAACAGCTGGTTACGTTAATTCCTACGGCGATACGTCATTAACGTATTAATTAAACGACCATCGGATGTTACCGCCCGTGTATATTTATTTTTAAGCGGTGCGCGCTGCACCCCTTTTGCCTGATCAATTTACGGCACAGCGGCGTAAACACGACGAATGATCAAAGAGCGGAAATCGTCGCGGAACGAGAAAGAGAGCGAACGAGTTTTGCGGTGAACCGTCACAATTTTCCACTAACGAGTGACACCGGGGGCTCCTCCCTTTTCCGTGCGAGAGCCGCGCTATTACGACATCGAAACGTAAGAAACACGAGCTTCCTGTTACGCGCGTATATCGTATATAGCGTACCGCAGGATGCGCGCGGCACGAATTCCGATGCGCGAGCCGAAAAATTCTGGCTCGTTCCGGGCAGGGAGTAGCGGCGAAAAAGCCATTTTGGGTCCCTATAAAAAAATACCACACGAAGCCCGCGGGCAGTTTCGTGTTTTAACATATGTAACACGCGCTTAATGCGCACCGTCGCTTCTCGGCACACCACACGAAGAGCGGTAGAGAGAGAGAGAGAGAGAGAGAGAGAGAGAGAGAGAGAGAGAGAGAGAGAGAGAGAGAGAGAGAGAGAGAGAGGTAGCGAGAGACAGAGAGAAAGAGAGGCAGAGGGTATCTAAGCTCAAACGGACGAAATCGATCGTCCGAGATTTACGATCGGCACCTCCGTCGGTTGCCAGCTCCTCTCGTCGTCCCTCTCCCACCGTATATATTTCTTTTTTTCTTTCATCAAAAAATACCTTTTTCTGCGCTTTTTTTCTCTCAGTCACTTGAATTTTTTCCTCGAGCGAGGCGTGGAAGAGCGCGTTGGAGGACGACGTGAAGGAGGAGGAGGAGGAGGGGGTGGGGGAAGAGGAGGAAGAGAAGGAAGGGTAGGAGGGAGGATGCGAAAACGAGCGAAGCCGAAAAACCGATGAAATCGATACTCGCGAGATTTACGATCGACGTGAGTTACGTATGGGTTAATGTGGCCGCGCGCATAACGCGAGCCGGACGTACACGCCGGAATTCGCGCTTTGCAAAGTGCGATATCGAAGTGCCGAGAGGAGCACGTAATACTTATTATAATGCCCGGTTCCTCGTATATACTATACCCGCGAGAGTGAGAAAGAGAGTACTGAATATCGGGGTAGGAGTACTATAATCACCGGACGCGCGATTACAAACGGAACGAACTGACGGACGGACGAAACAGGGCTCCGCGTATAAACACGGCCGGGGGAGCAATTTAACATTCGGCTGAATTAGTTGATTAACGGTGAACACTCGCACGTTCTATACACACGTGGCAACACGAGCGTGGGCACGAACACTCGCCCGCAGTGGACACGTCGACAGCGCTTTTCGCCTTGTCGAGTCGCTCGTTTTCGAAATACGCTACCGTCTCACGCGCATCTTTTAAATATATGTTTATTTCGCCGCGCGATCTTATCCGAGACTCGCCTATACATCGCTTCTGTTCGACTCTAGCGAATCTCGTGACGTCTTAATGGCTTATCGAGAGAAATAATTCTTTTTTTTTCTTCTCGCTCGTTTCGCCGCTCCTCCTGGATGGGTTCTTTGGCCCGAGAATCGAGAGGTCGCGTACACGATCGTCGAGAGAGTTTACGGCGCGAACGGGAGTGACGTGAGCGCGAGCCAGACGAGACGGAAAATGTTAATTAGCGACTCTCACGGAGGAGCGCGCACATTAGGAGACCTTAGACCCGCGTCAATCGCGAGTAGATCGCTCGACCTCTTCTCGGCGAACTTTTGCTTTCCCTTTTCTCGTCCCTCTCCTGGCCCGTCTTCACTCGACGAATCGTCGAACGAGTCCTCGGAGAGATCGTTACGCAATTCCGTGCGTATCGCTCACGATCGTTACGTTTCGTCGGTGTATAGAGAGCTCGTCTCTCTTTCGTCAAATCGAAAATGACGAAACCCTTTCCACGTCGTGTATAGGTACACATATCTAGTATGTTGATTCGTAAATGTCAACGAGACGTCACTTTGATTTGGCACAATCGCGATAGACGATATTTAAATATCGGCACCGATAGATGCGAGTAACAGATACGCGGGACTGTATAAATTCCAACTCTGCGTATCGAGACGAGAGCTCGTGTTTATTATTAATTAGTTTGGGGGACGGTTGTGTACGGGAAACACGTGGCGCGCGTCCGCCACAGAACTCTCTATTTCTCTTTCTCTACCTCTCAAACTCTCTCTGTATCCTTTTCCGTCGTAACGATCCTCGCACGCGGTAAACCGCGCTTCGTCTAAACACGCCCGGCCAGCCATTGCCGGTTCGAAAAGTTTCACCGACATCGGCTCTCTATCCCTCGTTCTCTCTTCTTTCGCTACTCCGTCTCTTGAATTCGATCTTGTGTTTCGTGACGCGCGAACACGAAGACCTTTAAAAATAAACCAATGAAGCGGCGTTCACACGCGTTTTACACAGAGTCGGCGAGTTTCGGGGACCACAAGTGATTTCTCCGTCTCGCTGGGATGTTAAAAGAACGCGGGAAGAAGAGAGAGCGAGAGAGAGAGAGAGAGAGAGAGAGAGAGGGATGGCATCGCCAGATCCGAGGGGATCGGTCGTCCCTTTGTGGACAGAAGGAGGCTGCGACTTCATTGCTCTTCCTCTTCTTTTCGGTATATATGCACGCGTTTTACAAGGACCGAAACGAAATGAAGGGGGACAGAGTTAAAAAATCACGCCGCGAGTCGCGATGTAAACCGTATAGAACGGATCATGAGGATAAATGAGTCGGCGGTGTATAAATATAGCGCGCGAGAGAGTTTGTCGAGGCATCGAATGTCGTGTGTGTAAGCGCATCGAGTATATTTTGCGGCATCTCACCTTCATTTGAGTTATCTTATCGAGGCGTGTAAGCGTGCCACACGCAAACATTGTCGGTGCGTCACCTATAATTGCTGAATGTTGTACCAGGGCGTTGTCGAGTTTGCTCTGCTTTATTAAAAATGCAAACGTACCATAGGAAAGTAGTTGCACGGTCTTGCATTTGATGCTTCGATCGATTAGATAAGACTAATACCGAGACGTCAGTTCTCATGGTTTATTCAATTTATTTCATCCAGTTGGCGAAAAAGAAACGGTCGATCGCGCGATATAAATGATTTCTGCGAAATTTCGTAAGAGATAATTCGCGCTGCTTTATTATTCCAGGCTTCGAATTTTGGAAGGGAACAGCACAAGGTTGCTAGTTCGGGGTCGATACTCGCTTACCCATCCTAACGGCGGCTGCTCGAGGCATGTGCCCGCCTAAAACGTATATGTATACACAAAACCTTTCGGCACCGTCGATATTTTCCACGAAAAACGGGTGGAATATGCGAAGAAAGTCAACGAGGAGTCACGAGAAAGGTAAGCAAACCGCGCTCGCGAGTTTCGTCGGGCTTCGCCGTAAGCGGCACGGATACAAACCAAGAATCCAGAACTCTCGCGAGTTCGTAAAAGACCGACTCCGAAACCAAACACGAAATTGAAAGGGCCAACGAACTCCTCTCGTTAATACATAAATTTGCGCACAGGGGGATTATCGAAAAATGAGAAAGAGCCGACTAATGTGCGAGCAGGACGGCACCTGTCGCATTCGGACTCTCTATTTCGCTAATGCAAACGGTCGAGATAAATTTTATAGACTCCCGAGAAACGGGAGATTTATATCGCGCGAATAAAACCGGAGGACCGAATCAATTTGTGAGATTAAACGCCTTTTATGGACCGAGCGGGGTGAAATTATTATTTGGCCGACAGGTGAATAGATATATAGACGTTCGCGATGAGAAATTGGAAACGTATTTTCTATTTTGGATGCCTCTCCTTTTTTGTGCGACAGCGATCATATATAAACTCCGGTACCGAGATTACTGTCGCGATGAAAAGGAACCAACTCCGGCAACGAAAATCCTTCGTCCTTCTCGTGTATGTATCCTTCTCGCTCTCTCGCCTCTCTCATCCCACTTTGCGCGCGAGTTTTCGGCGAACGAAAAATCGTCGGTGTGTACGCCATAACGCAACGAGGGTCTCGAATCGCCGGTTTAGCAGTCGAGTCGTAAATTCGTTGGAGCTTAGCGCGAACTTGCTACTATACCACGAGAGGTTTATGGGCCATGAGATTACTTTTCAGAGGGTCAAGAGAGGAGAAGAGAGAGAGAGAGAGAGAACGAAAGCGACACGCTGCCCATTCAAAAAATCGAAATGCGCGCACCACTCCTGGGATCGATCTCTTGAAAATTGCTAGCGCTGCTGCACCGAGAAGAATTCTATTCCGAACGTACCCGGTCTCAATAATCCGACGTTTATCGCGAGAACGCGCTGGAATCCAGAGTCGGCGTAATTTTTCCCCTCGAGTTTTCGTTTTTCCGTAGCGCGAGAAAATGAGAGGCGAAAAGAGAGAGAAGAATCTTCGTCGGTGGCTTTTGCCAGAGGCTTGAGAAAATTCGACGACGCGAGTTCCGTGATTATCTTTTTAATATGCCGTCGTAACATCAACGAAATTCCATTGAGCTTATTCGCGTACGGTTGAACCTATAGGCGAAGTAAGTATGTAAGATGGAAGGAATGACGCGGCTCGCCGAGAAACGAAGAATCAAGGTAGGCGAAAGAAGAAAGAGGCGAGAGGAGGAAAGAAAGTTGGGTGAATAACGGCAAGGAGCAAAGAAGGAAATGACGGGGTGAGAGGGGTTGTGGAATACGGAGGAGAAGAGGAGGACGAAGAGAAGAGTGGTGAGGGGATCTAGGGAGACATCCCAAAGTCATTCTACGTATCAATTAGGGAAGCCGCTATTAATTTCCGAGAAGTAACAGCCGTGTTAACATGGAATATCATTTTTCTCGTTTAATCTCTTTATCTCTCGCTATCTTTCTCTCTTTCGCTCCCACTATTCCTCTCTCTCTCCCTCTCGTTCGTTTATTGATTTCGAGCGTGGGCTTTGATTCCAATCGACTCTCTCTCCCTTCGTCTTGCTTCGTTCGTCTCTCACCTCGCGCCGGAACTCGGTAAGAGCGTTGGCGAGCGTGATGTACGTCATTAATAGAAGTGTCACAAAGCGCCAATTATGTATGCCCGGCGAAATCTTCCCGAGAATAAATTAATTTCTCCGCAAAGGTTCAAAGAACCAGTATAGTATATCTCGTCGATCTGGTAATACAGCACGCTTCGTTTATTCCGGAATTTATTGTTCCACTTTTCCTTTTTGCCCCCTTCGATAAATTCAGTGTTTATATTACCGTGAGGGAGGGAATTTGTCGGATACGTTATTCGCGGTAATTGATAATCCTTTTAATTGCAAACACGTCGAGATTATTAAAAGTCGGTGAACGGTTCGCTCCAGTGTGGCCACGGCTGACTCGAAGATAAACAACGATTAACATATTTTCTCGCGTTGTCGATTCCGTTGATCGTGCCTCGTCCTCCCACCCCTCTCGCTCGCCTCCCCACGATTTTTTCTCCCATTACCGCTATCTCATTTTCGTGGCGGATAAACTCGCCGTCGGGGCGAGTTATAATTTCTTTATCGGACGCGTAATCGTGGACCCGCGTCTCGGGTACGGTGGCGGATTGCCGAAGAGGAAGGACGGAGAGCGAGGGAGAGGAGAGGAAGTTTGCGAGGTTCGACGAACGAAAAAGGACGCGAGGGACGATAATCGTGATGCAAGGAGGCGAACCGAGAATGATGGGACCGCGCCGTCGGAGAAGGCTATCGACGCTTACGGCTGAACGGCTCGTTGCCAGCCTGTCGATATTCCGCGAGACGAAACGCCAGTTCGCTATACGTGTGTATATCGGAACTCGCGATCGCCAACGGAAAATCAATTTCACCGTAACGCTGAGACTCCGTCTAGTATTTTTTTCGAATAGTCCGATCTACTTATACAGGTCCGGAACTTTCGTAATTTCAAATATTGATATTCTTTGTTTAACGATGATCTACAAAAATACTTATTCCAAGAAACGCAATGCCGGGACTTTCGAGAAATCGATAACGTACGCTGGAATCTCCTTTGTGATCGCCGCCTGTTCTATCCTTCCTATTTACGAGGAAATGTCGATGAACCGAGAAAGAAATAAGGTCTCCCTGCGGACTAGTCGATTATAAGAAATTCGAATTTGTCAACTGTATTCTCACTTTATCATCATTTCAGTTTCTTTAGCGATTATTAGGTATCCGAAACTCGAATGAACAATACGAAATAACACGCAAGAACCGATCTCTTTTATTTTAGAACCCGAGATTCAGATTTTTTATTTTCGTTCATCGGGCTTTATATGGCCGCTCGACAATTTCCACGTACCGCAAATTTTATGCACCTGTTGACCCGAGCGGGCGGCGCGCCCACCCACGCCACGATTCGTTTCTCGCAAACCATATCTCACAGAGTGCAAGAGGGAGAGAAAAAAAATTGTTCTTTATAACGCCGGCGAGTAGAAAATTCTTCTCGCTACATAGTTTTAAAACGAGAGGAAACGAAAAACGCTCGGAGCGTACGAGCTAAAGCTCACGGAGGTCACCGACGGGGGTAAACTCGAGGCACGGACTTTACAGCCAACCCGTCCATCGAACTGATAGTAACGTCATCCGGTTGATTTGCGAGCCGAAGGGGGCCGGGCCAGGGACCGGGAAGAAAGAACAACGCGCCGGCCCGCCGGCCGAATGCACGGACAGCACGCGCGCCTGCATGTGTAACTATCGCGGAATGCGTTTTTCACGCTTCTCAGTTCGATTTGGCCACCAACCGGTACGCTCGAGCGGCGTGTGATTGCGAACTCGCAGGAGCCTCCTCGCGCGCGCAAGTTCGCGCGACTTCTCGGAACGCACCGACTCCGCGAGGATTTACAGGCCGTCCACTTTTTTCCGCGATAAATTTTAAAATCTCTTATCTCACGCGAGCCAGACGAGAGAGGTTGGAGTATTTTAGGAAGCGAAACGACATGTACTCGTCCCGCGGATCAAATACTCGTATAACACGTCCCGCGAGCGAGACGAAGTATCCTAAGCGCGCTCGAGTTCCGAGAAAGCGGACGAACGGGCATTTTGTTTTACGACGCTCGAAGTCGCGACACGAGAACTTCTCCCAATTAGCTGGGCCGCGCGTACGAGCGCTCGAATACGCAAAAAGAATAGGAAAAATTTCATCTCTCGAAAAGAGCGCGAAGTAGGGGGGGGGGGG
>NCVS01001393.1:361698-416276 GCA_003055095.1 Goniozus legneri
GGGGGGGGGGGAGAAGGGGGGTGTAGTCGGAGGATGTTCGCCGCAAGACAGAACGCGAGAGGAGCTACGGCATTCCAGTCGACCAGAGCGTTTCCGTTTGTCGTTTCCCGTTTCACACGACCCCGCGCTATAGAATGTCGTCGATGAACTCGTCCACGTCAGCGAGAACTCGACTCGACTACGTTCCCCGGATTCTTTCGATTCGCTCGATTAGCACCTCTCGTCGCGCGAGGAAAAAAAGGAGGATAAGGCACGATTTCCCTATACAGTTCTTCCTATTTTTCTACTCGTTTTTCATCTCTTTCTTCGCTCTTTAATAGAGCTCTCTCGGTCGTAAAGAGGGTCGATAATGCGAAAGGCGTAGAAAGAGAAATAATTTTACGTCTTCGGCGATTAAACATTATGTCTCTCGCGCGATCGTATTATGGCCGGTCGAGCCTTTTTCCAGTGATGTCTCGTAGCGAATAAACCGTTTTACACGGATCGTAAAGCGAGACGTTTTAAAACGCGAACTCGCGAGTGCACGCGTTAGGAGACGGGAAATGCCCCGAAGCATCGATAAAACTCCAGTTTTCTCTGACTGCCGGGGGACGCGCACACGCGCGATCCGATATCGTAAATAAATCGCGTAACGTGAAAAAAGTTGTATCATCGGGAGTGGGTTTGTAATTATAAGGGATGAGGGGAATAAAGGGATGACTGGGTGAAAAAGTCAAAGATCGGATGAACGGGCCTTTCTCGAGCCGGATTTTAGCGATTGAATTATTTGAAAGAAGAAATTCTTCGTTCCCATTCAAATGACCAGGCCAGAAGGGAGAGGAGGCGAGCATAATAATGGGTTCTATTGACGATTCCAAGAAGAAACACGCGCTCTTCCACGGCGCAATTTTGTGAATTTCTCGAGGCATTCCCGGGCCACTTACGAGGGAGTCCCATGCTGACCGCGTGACGATCTTCTTTGTGCCATGGATACTTTTCTGCTCTCGTTCATCCTCTCCCTCTCCCCTCTCCTCTCTCTTCCTCCCTCTTTTTCCTATCGCTCTTTGTTACTCCCGGTCTTTCCGCGTCGGCGCCTTTTTTTGCACAGATCTAAACGGAGCAGACAAAAAGCCAAATCCTCGCGGCACGCGAGCTCTTTCTCTTTCTCATTCTGGCCGGGAGGAGTGCTCGCGGTCGTACTAGTCCCGTTTAACTAATTCGGTTATTAAAATGGATCCCTCTTCCCTTCTCCCTCGACTGACGTGACTTTACGACGCTCGCGCGTACAGCCGCGCACGCGAGCCCTCCCAAAAACACACTCTTGGCTATTCTCTCTCGCATACGGCGAATGCAGAATCATTTGCATCGACTCCTATGCGGTACCCTATTATCAAAACCAAAGTCACGTTTAACCTTGTATTCAATGAGCGACTCCTCATCACGATAGCCGATACGCAAAAATGATATACACACGACTCATCTTCGTCGTTGCGTTCAACGCGCCTCGTTCGCGTCGTTATTAGCGCGAGCGTTCCGACATTTTTCTTTTTCATCCGTTAAATCGGATACTCTCGTACTCGAAAGCCCTCTCGAGAATGCGAACATATATACTATACTATAGACTGCATTCGGTCTTTTCCTACGTTTTCTTGGGCTTGCACGAGCGCGAGCGGTGCCCCTTCAGCGCACTTTTATACACACCTCGAGTACGCCCTGAAAAGCCACGATTATTCTTTTCTTTGACTTCCGAGAAAAAGAGGAGAGCGTATAAAAGAGGAAAGAGCGAGCGTGGAGCATCGGCACTCGAAAAAATTTTTTCTTCTCCACCTTTGAGGTCGATCTCGTTTCGAAAAGCCCACTCCACGAATTTTCACGGGTTCGCGTCTTTGTGGCATTAGTCGGTTGTAATACACGGATCTGTTTGAGTGCCAGGTGAGAGCGGGCCGATTATGCCCGGCCGATTCGTAACGCCTAATTCGTCTCGAGTTCGGTACCGCGCCGTATACGTATTACGCGCCAAACCTTCCAACGCCGATCCTCGAATAATGCCGCCGTGTACGCATGGAGAGCGCGCATTACTGTTTCGCTTTACCACCCCGATACATTAAACGAAAGAGTTACGAGAGCCGCTAGCGCAACGGCGGCTATACGTCCGCGCGTATACGTCGCGCCCCACACGTACTACGCGTCTATGAGTTATGGTAAATGACTGCATAATTCCGCCGTTTCTCATGCTTTCACCTGGCCGTCAAAATCCCAGCCCGCTCTCGCCTAACCGCGCCGACTCGGCCGGACAACTCGCTGATAGCTGATTGCGCGTCAAGGTTGTTTAACGGAGGTCGGGTCATTACCGTGCCCGTTCCCGAATTGAAAATCAGCGACACGAGAAAAAAAAAGAAATTAACGTGAATCAACGTGACGTTATAGTCGGTAAATATTACCGCTATTAATCGACTATATTGAAATATTCGATAGGAATCAATTTGCGATAATCTCTCGCGTGCGGGACGAATAAAAATACGATTCTAAAGAGAAAGAGCGAGAGAGCGAGAGAGAGGGAATAAAGAATTAATTAATACCACCCATATAGGCCGGAGGAGAGGTTTCATCGGGGACAATTCTCATCGATCACGGGGCCAAGTGCAATTTATACGATTCGTACGAAGCGGCGATTCGTCCTGCTCTCTAGCTCGCTCTCTTTCTCTTTCTCTCTCGCGTGCGTTATATGATTTCGTTCGGACAGCTCGTTAACCAGCGTGGCTCTCCTCTCGTGCACATTTGTGTATATACCTACGTGAGCACGTCGTTCATGCGTAACGTATACTCGACACGAGCCCGCTATGCACACTGGTACCGTTTTTGCGTGCTTTTAATAGCTCAGTGTGCACGCTTTTGCTTTGACTCGGCGTGGCGCGCACCCGATTCTCGCATATATGTATACGGAGAACCGATTTCTCGACAACGCTGAAATAATTTAATGGTGTGTGTAATTGGCCCGTTTAGCTTCGTCCAAGAGGATAGCCTTCTCCCACCCTCTCCCTTTCTCTCTCTCGCTCTCTCTGTTTTTCGCAATAGCTGGCCATCGATGCGGTTTACCGATACCATTTGTCTTCGCGGTACGCGTGGAAGAACAGAGCGCGCTCGCAGTTCGCCAGCGGCCCTCGCTACGGCAATTAATCCAGTGTCTAGTCGTTTTTTTCCTCATCAAAAGCGCCCGCCGAGCGAGAAAAATCTCGCGCGCGGAATCTGCCCACCGCGGGCGACTTTCGTTCGGTCGGATCGCGGGTACGCGAAAGGTCGTTATTCTCTCGATATTGCGTAAACTTGTCATACCATATAAATCGCCTGTACGAGATCTTTTTGCGGCTAATCTTTGGAACGCGGTCCCGTCTGGTACAAGCCAGGAAGCCGAGGCTGGCTAATCGCGCAAACTGGTGAATTTACGAACGGGGAAGGAGAAGCGTGACGCGTCGTGCTCAGAGTTGCGTGCGCGTTACTTTCTACAATGCCCATATAATCCGCGAGCGCGTTTCGTGCATTACCGGCCATGAGGAGTGCGTACATATATCTCGGCGGAAAAACGATCATAACGCGCCAACGGTTTCTATGCTAATGCGAGCGCGTAATGTGCCCGCAGTGCTCGCGTGTCTCGTGCATCATCTCTCGCTTATATCGAAATCGACGGAACAGCTGGCGATCGCGAGAGAGTCCCCGTGCGACGATTCGCCACGCAGATGCAATCGCGTGTGCGTTACTTTCCCCGCTGAGTGAAATCCTCGCATGCGAATATACGCGACAACGATCTAACTCGAGATTTTCCTTCTTCGACTGGGCAAAAAGGGAAGAAAGGCGCGCTGGAGGAAAGCCGACGCGTCGACGGATTGCGTACACGCCGAATGCTCTCGCCAAAGTAAAACGATTACCGCTCTCGTATCGGGCGCGAGTATTACGTACGATCGGGCGTGCGTTCGCGATATCTCCTCGGACGCGAGATTTACTGGCATTCGTACCGAAAACGTTGCTTAAAGCCCTCGTTAACCGGAACCGAGGGCCAATTACGACGCGGTCCGGGTATTACGCGGCTGCGATTAATTATACGGGCGGAGAGGGCGGGGTGGTCTCGGGGAGAAACGAGAGAGGGAGAGAGAGAGAGACGCTTCGGGACTCTCGACGAGATAATCCACACCGGACTGACAAAGCTATCCGCGCTGCATTAATAGCTCGCCATATTTTAAAACCGCCGACGACTGTATCAGCCGCGAGGTACGCGCGTTTGCACCGGCGAACGTTCCCGCGCCGCGTTCGGTAAGATACGAAAAAATCTCTCGCGCCAGACACGGAGAGTAATAAAAAAAAAAAAAAATCGGTAAATGAGCGAGATTTGTTCTCGGCCTAATACGTTACGTGTTGGCGATAGTTGTCGCTGAATTGTCACCGATTTTGACGCTAAACGAAAGCGAAAGCCGAGCGAGCTCGGCGATATATCAAACGACTTATTCGCGGACATTCCGGCCGAGTAAAACTTTT
Source organism: Goniozus legneri (assembly GCA_003055095.1). Taxonomy (NCBI): domain Eukaryota; kingdom Metazoa; phylum Arthropoda; class Insecta; order Hymenoptera; family Bethylidae; genus Goniozus; species Goniozus legneri. Next base: position 366,205 of record NCVS01001393.1, read on the forward strand.
ACTACGCGCGGAAACGTTTTATTATACCCGTCTGTTTTATCGAACGCATATGGCGCTTTTTCTTTTGCGTCAGTGAAATATCCCCCGACGATGTAGGTATTTTATTATGACGTCGATATTTGTCTCGCGGCTTACAAGCGCATAGCGCTTCGACCGAGCAACGATACTCCGATTGCTCGGCTCGTCCGTTTCGTTTTATAAATCAATTTCCTTCTCTTTTAATTTTTCGTGTAACACGATTACGCAACGCGAGCGTAAGGAGAACAGAGCTCGCGGAAAATTGAATCGATCGTCAACGACGAGTCTCGACGACGCGCGGGTTGTCTCACTCGCGGCAGGTATGTAACGCATTAATGTTATATACGGGGGACATCGGGCTCGGTATCCTCGCGAATAGCTTAACGACCGTGATCGCTAACTTTTAAATCTCTCGCATTTATATCAGCTTCGCCGCCCGCCTACTATTTCTCCGCTTTTTTCTTCCCCCTTACATCTCTTTCTTTCGTTTTCTTATGCCGAGTTGCGTCCACCCATCGCTCCCACGGGAGAGCCGGCGTCCGGGATAAAAAGCAACCGACGAACGTGCCGTGTCTTTGGTTTTGTACCACTCGGGTTTTTTTTTCTCTCTCGACCAGATGGAAGCAGAGGACCGAGAACCGATAGCGATAACGCATCGATAGGTGATTTTTCTTCGAGCTCGCTCGATGTACATCGATCGTGGAGTGGTCTGGTTGAGACGAAAAAGGACTCTGGAAAAATCGCCAGTGAATTTTCTCACGTTGCTATCTAACCGAGAGGGCGATGAAAAAAGAATGGGCCCGCTGGAATTAGTTGCGACAAGTGAAAAGGCAATCTCGGCAATTTCCTTATTAACGTCGTGCAAAAACTCGCGCTTGGGTACCGTGTCGTTCGGCGTTTTATCGCGGCGCCGTATAGGGGTATCGGGCTCGCGCGCCGATACTTCGAAACTAAATTGATTTTCTCTCGATGCCGTGGATGGGAGCGCGAATCGCGTGGCCGCGGTCTATGCACAGCCGCATGTATCGGTATAATTTTGTTGCTTCCTTTACGATCTCCCCGTGGGCTCGTTAGCGATCACCGTGAGCCATGGAAATGGCCAATCACGCGATATACAGTGCCCTTGAGGATTGTCGGTAATTATATCTGAACGATCGCGGTGCCGATACCTCTATGTGTGTATACGTAGCGCTCTGTGTACGAGTAGCAACCCGCAACCCGTTTTCCCGCGATTGCACGAAAGTAAGAGATATCGGCGGAGCTGTGCGTTATCGCGATTGTCGAGGCGCTGTGCAGCACTCCCTCGTCTCCTTGTGCGCGCATTTGCGGAATCCTGGGCGCATCGGAAGTAGCGCTTAGAAGCGTTCCCTGAGATTATCGCCCCTGCACGTGCGAAACAAGCCGAGAGTATTTATTACGCCGACGCCCGTCGCGCCGCGACCGTATCGCCCTGGGTGTTCGGAATGTCGAATCTCGATCGAGTTTGACAAAAATTTTAAATCCCTTTCGCTTTTTCTTCTCGCTCCTCTTCTGCGTGAGAATACGTAATGAAGATCACGGAGGTGCCGTGTCCGGACAGCGGCTCGATCTCGCGGATTAGCTTAATAAGGATGATAAATCGGCGTTAACGCGAAATTACGAAATGCATCGCTCGCGACCCCCCGCTCCGTTCTTCGTAGCGTACACGTATACAGGTATACAATTCTGGTATAGCAGGCGCGCATGCCGGTTTATCAGCGGGTGTTCCAGTGAAAAAAATATACAATTCATGCACTCGTATAAAAACTTCTTCAACGTCCTCGGTTGTATCGGAGTTTTTAAGCGAGTCCGTTAGCGAATCCACGCACGAATTTTCTGATGCATTGGCGTCACTCGAGTGTCTTAACTTTTTTTTCGCAATCTCAACTTTGTTGAATACTTTATACGCGAAATGAGAAATTTCACGGTATTAGTCGAGTTTTGAGCAATGTGCTGAATTTTACGTCCCTGTTGCTCGGTCGAGGGGGAATTTTTTCGAGGACCGCCTTATCTCGCCCCGATCGGAAAAGAGAAGACAGTGTCTAGACCTCCGTGGTCGTTATCGGGTGGCGTGTTTACGCCACTGGGCCGCCGGGGCGCTCGAAAATTGGCCGTAAAGCCAGAGGACATCTTCATACGACACCTCGACGAGTCCTCGAGACGGGGGCCCCGTGGCCCCGTCAGCGATACTTGCTCCTTCGCGGTCAGATTTAAGCGTCTCTATAAATAATCGATTATATGGCAACCGTTAAATGTCTTAATGAGCGGCGGGGACGCGCGCGCTCGAGCACCGCGCGCTTTTTTTCGCCGGGCTAGCCCGAAAGCCAACCGCGAAACCGCTCTACCTCCGTTGGGACGCGAGCTTCGGTATCGGCAACGCGATTACGAGATCCCCGCGGTGAGCACGAGAGGGTATTATTGTTATTATTATACGGGCGTGGAAGTCTCAGCGCGCAAATATGCGACTCAGAAACGGCCGGTTGTCGAAGGTCAAGTCGTGGAGAAAATTTCACCCGCTGTCATCGGCATGCGCGCGAGAACGGCGAGCTCATATATGGGATATACACGTATTTGTGCGCTATAAGAAGCGAAATCGAGCGCGCCGGTTAAACACACACGTGCGCGATTCCCCTCGCAAAATCGTTACGAGATTAATTGTCTCGAAGTTGTTCCTATTTTTTCTACCCGTTCTTATTTCACGAGAGACAGAGTGAGAGAGAGGGAGAAAGACTCGACCCACGCGATCGCGATACCGATCGTTCGTTCTTCATTAAAAATTCAGGCACCTGCGCGCACGCGCGTTCTCCAATTCGAAAGGTCACTTTGGAAAAAGCCAAGTCGTTTCTCCGACTCCCGATTCATATCACGGTTATTTCTCTTTTCTTTTCGTTTTTGATACCTCCCTCGTTTTCGAGAGGAAAAAAGTTTTTTCATTACTCTCGCAGGTGCGAGCCACGGTGTCTTTATTAAACGCTCCTCTTCTCTCGCTCTCTCTCTCTCTCTCTCTCTCTCTCTCTCTCTCTCTCTCGTATTCTCAGCGCGATAAACATCGGCTTGTCGCGCTTGCGTAACGAGAACTGGCGCCCGTAGTCTACTCTTCACGTTGATATTAAACGACGTTCGACGTTTTGTAAAAAGACGGACTTTTGTGTTTTATTGGACCCCGATGATCTCATAGATAGAAGAGAGTCGCGTTAGACGCGATCGATAGCCGTTTTGCCTCGTGGAATTCGTAAGACGACGGCTCACGGCGCTCCTCTCGGCGCGCGTCTGACTTGGCACAATGACGCTTTTGACGTATAAGCCTATTACATCTCAATTTTCGATCTTCTCGCGCATTCTTTCCACGCCGCGCAGTTCTTTTCATTTTATTTCGACGTTACAGTTCATCAAGTGGCGAACAATGAAATCCGGTCCCGATTCGTGATCCGTACGAAACGCCGGCGTTCGTGACATAATAGACCCACGCGGTTTTGGATTCTTTCTTTCACGACGCGCGCGAGGAAGACGTCAAACGTTTATGTAAGCGGAATGCACGAATAGCCGGTGGTATATACGGCGCGCGATCGCGTTCCGCCGTGTCACTCGGCTTTTTGGCTTTTCGGTCGCCTCCTCCGTCATTACCGATGCTCCTCCACCTTCGTCATCCTCGCTTTATGTTTGGCACTATGAGGGGGCCTTCGGTAGACTTCACAGAGAAAACCGAGATTTTATCGACCTATACCGGTCACGATCTGCCAGCTTCGGTTATATCATCAGTGTCGTTTTTCAAATGGTTCTCTCTCTCTCTCTCTCTCTCTCTCCCTCTCTTGGCCTCTCTCCCGCTCGCTCACTCCATTTCTCTTGACGCAGCTCGCCTCATCGTACGTTATTTTTCTTGTAAAACGAATACACGCGAGATATTATTTTACACGCGTAGCGGGGAGCTTTCGTTGCGCGCACACCGCAGCCACGCCTTTTCGCTTTTCGTATAGCCGTATATTCATCACGTCGATGAGTTTACGGTCGTTTGAGTTTTCCTTCTTCCCTCGCCGCGAATGTTTTCCCTTCGGCTCGAATGAACTCCGTTTTGTGGGTGTAGCGGATGAATTATTATCTCCCGCTCGGGAGAAAAATACAGCATGGGCGAAAATGACCGTTCGGCCGTCCCAAAGTAGTTCGGTCGATCCACCCTAACGGCCAACCTATATTCTTCTATTTTCACGGTTAATTCTTCTCTTATTCTCTTAATGAAATCGGGAACGGCCGGTTAATCCAGTTCGATCGTAATTGGATTTCGGACCACCAACGGTGAATCGGCCTTCCAGACCGAGAGTTGTAATTACCGGGAATATTTTTATCGTCGGCTATTAAGATAACAGGTCGGGATTCCCAAGAGTCGCCAAGTGATATTCGATTCCGGTAGCGCGCCCTGTGTTATGCAATCTACTCCGTATTTCTATACGACCCGGACGAGTTTTTGCTTCTTGTTTTCGCGCGGATATGTCCGGAGTCAATTTTTTCGCGATCGTCTCACTCGCGAAACAATGTCGAGACAGGGTATTGCGCGTGGGTGATCTTCCGCGTAATACGGGGTGTTCGAGTAAGGTATCGAGTGTTGACGAGATAGACGGTAGTTTCATCGAGCGCGACAGACACTCTATCCCCGAAATTTGTCCTCCGTTTTAGAATAACCTAATCCGCCGGGTCGTCCAAATAACGCGCTACCGTTGCAAGAGCAACGGAGAGAGTGAAATCGAGCGAGAGGGAGAGGAGACGACGAGCGAGCCAAGAAAAAGCCAAGTTCCGACGGCTGTTTTTACGGGGATCGTTTCACCTCGTACGCCTTGATATATCGAATTACCAATAGGGTCGGTAAAGGGCCCGTTGCCGATACACGATGGTGTTAAAGCGAAATTCTAGGCCGGCCGGCGTGTATTTTTTCGCCTATGTGTACGGATTTATTCACGCCCGAAGACGACTCGTTCCACGCCCCGCGAAAACAATGAAACGACGATAAACGAGTCTCCGATCTATTATTTCGATATTGGATTTTCCTCGATAAACACCCGAGTAGATTCCCGGCGCTCGCACGCACACGCATACGTTATGGATCCGCTGTGTGCGGAACTTCACCTCGCCAAGTGTGCTCCCCTATATACGTACATACCAGCGCGCGATAATTATTCGACCGATTTCTATGGAACAATATTCCACCTACTCTCCCGCATTATAAAGCGAAGCCCAGCTTCCCTTCATATGGGTCCCATATATCGGGTTACCGAGAGACGAGGTTACCGGAGACTCCGCTGTCGGGCAGGTCTCACCCCCGATGTCAAAGGAAGGCGGATTTCAAGATGGAGCGTGTACGTGCAAAAGGGCGGCTTGCGTGCGACCAACATTATGCTAATACAGCCCGACGAGCCGCCTCTCTCTCTCTCTCTCTCTCTCTCTCTCTTTATCGCTGGCTCGCTCGCTCGCTCACTCCCCCGGCTCAGGTAGCCGTGTAAACGCGCTAAAACACTTTCGCGCGAGCGATGCCGGGAAACACCGCGGGGGTGTCCGTTCTCTATAAATTCCGGTCAAAACTAATTAAGGTCGCATCACTCAACCGGTTTCATCGAAACCCTCCTGTTTTCTGCAATTTTAACGTTTATTTTCCTCCCTCGTGTTGTTTTTTTCCTAGCTCACGGCAATTAATTAAAAAGAAGAGCGAAGTTATTCGAGATAGAGCCGTTTTTTTTTCGCGAGGAAACACTAGTCCTCTGATCGCTCAGACGCACGCTCCGTGTATAGCGTAATTATATGTATCCTCGGCCACATCCGTGATCCGCGATCCGATAAATAAGTAGGAAGCGAATTGCGCAAAGTGAAGTTTAAACGGGGTCTGCCTGAGAAACCGACGATTAGATCGCTGAATGCGAATCTCCGCGATTAGGGGACTAATCGTCCCGTACAGATCTCGACGATCTTATACCCTGGGTATAAATGAAATTTTATTTCTCGAAAGTGATCCGCGATCGCGAACGCTGATTTCGCTCCGGGGGCTTGTATAACTCGCGTAAACCTTACGCGCGGTACTCGCGGAAATGCGTTTTCGAATTTCTGCCTGCGAATATGAAATTCGCGCGAAACTGCGGTAAAACGTGATCTGGCCATTGTCGTGCGGCTGCGGGATTAGAAAGCAAGCCGAGTCGGGTTGCCATTTCGCGTCAACGGCATATGGGCTAGTCCGGCTCACCGAGGCGTTTATTATCGGTAGCGTATAGTATACATATAAATGTATATGCGCATGCATATACAAAGTCGATGGGCAAAAATCGGTTCCAGTGGGGTAATAAATATTAGCGAGCGCGGGCGAGAAAGGCTTCCCGGTAGAAGTCTAGCCTCCCATTGTTTTCAGCAACGGACGAGCTCGCTCTCAATTATACAGCCGGGAGAACGGTGTCGCGTGGATATATCCGCTCCTTCCGCGCGGATATAGAGTAGGATGGCCATTACGTGCATTCTTGATCGGAAACGTTGCCATATCGAGAATCGATTTTTTTCTCCTACCCGTCTCACCACTCGCGTTCGAGTTTGCCGATTTTCCAGGAATCGCGAGGACTCGTTTAGGTATCCAGTGGTCGAATCGAGAAAGAGAGAAAGAGAGAGAGAGAGAGAGACGCGAAGTTGAGGGGTAACGATAACCTCAAGGCGCTACCGAGATTATCAAGAGCGCTTCCGAGAGAGCGTTTTCCTTCTCTGTCTTTCTATCTCTCGCTTTCTCGCTCGTTCGCGAGCTTTCGCGTAGCAGTAGCGACTCGACTGTGCTCGACCTACGATAGAAGCTATCGGTGATCGTTAGTCAATGTCGATACACTTTTTTTCTCTCCGCGTCCGCGAGTCGACGAGTGGAGAGAGAGAAAGAAGACCACGTGGGCGGCGACCGTATCGGCACTCGTCTGTCGCGAGCGTAACCCATAAATACCTGCTTCGATTTTTCGATTTTTGCCCCCCTGGGACGAGAATAGATCGCTTCGCGTCGCGATCTAGTGGCCGCGAGAGCAATGGAATAGAATGGAAAATCCATCAGGCTCTGGCACTGGATTTGGCCACACCGATCAACGTGTATGAGAGTGCGAAATAAAGAAGGGCGAAAGGAGAGAGGAAATTGGGAACTCCGATATCTCGCCCGGCTCGTACGTAATTCCAGTACCGCTGTCAACGAACAACTAGATGCCGGGGGAACGAACGCGGACGGAGATCGCGTGATGGCATCTCGAGCGAGCGAGTGATGGCATAAGAAAAGCGAGCGCCAAGTCTCGAGCAATCACGAATAACGGGCGCCGCATCGCCGAATATCGTCCGTTTGTGTACCACACCATGAGGTACGAAAATGGTTCGAGCGTATAGTATACATATACCGTACGTGCGATTTGAATTATACGTAGCTCGAGAGCGCATCTCCTTCCCATTTTCTCTCTCTCTCTCTCTCTCGTGCTGGCATTATGGGTGCGATTGCGCACGCGGCATTAGCTTATCGCGCCATTAAATCTCGAGATCCTTACGTCCGACCCTTCATCAGTGCTACATTGTACGTAATCCCGTACGAGCGAATGTGTATAAAGGGTACCACCTCGCGGAATGCACTCACATTTCTCTCGCTCTCTCGCTCTTTCTCTTACCCGCGATCGCGAATGTCGATTTTGCAGCTAACCGCGTAGGTTCAATTTCTTTTCCTTATTTTTTCTCTCTCTCCTTCCATGCTGCTCTTCGTTATGCCAATTTCGCATTCTTTACATACTCGGCGTAATGCCTACTCGTCCGCCGTGAGCTTTCGGAGAATTACATTTTTCTTCGCTGTCCTTCCTCTCTCGCCTCTCTTCGTTCTTATAGTTGTCTCTCTATATCCGACACTCGAGACTACTCTCGCGTTCTCGTACACCGTGGAGCCGTACGCGTGTTTAATTTTCGTCTTGTGCGCGCGCCCACCTGACACCCAGTCATACGGTATTTTACGACTTGGGGTGGATTACATTATTTAACGCGCCCGCGGGCCGCGCCGGTACGTCACTAGATAACGATTCGCCGTCACGATATTTTAAACGTTAATAGGGTGGCAGTCTCGCTGAAACGGTTCCGGATGGTCATTGCGGGCGATAGAGAGAGAAAGAGAGAGAGAGAGAGAGAGAGAGAGAGAGAGAGAGAGAAAGCCGCGAGCACGAGGAGAGGCTCGCTATTAATTTCCATGAAAACTAATTGGACGTTTGATGTCCCTAATATTCCGCCCCGTTGCGAAACGCTAGCGCTCATCATTTCGACCGCCGGACGGAGATTTCATTTTACACACACTCTCTGCTGGATTCGTTAACGCTTACAACCCTCTCTCGCTGTCGAATCATTTCGTTATTACCAATATCATATTTACCGAATGAATTTTGATTTCGAAAAATTCGTTTCGCTCGGTACTTGGGCACAATTATTTTCGCTCCGACGTGCATTGTACAGCGCCTGGATTTTTTCATATACTTTAATCTTTGCGGCATGGATTTGACTACTCTTTCCAATCACGATCCGAATATAATATCGATGAGCTTTTTAAACGTGTTAATCTTCTCGATGAAAAGGATGTGAAATGTTCAGTTTATGGCGACGTTATGAAAACAATTGAATGTTAAAAATATCATCGATAATTACAACAATTACGAAAATTGGATTAAATGAATAAGTGACTGTTGTTAAAGATCCGTCTTTGATATCCGTTTTTGATATTTTTTTTTGTTTTCGTTAATTTTTCGGTACCGAAGGGGATGTAACGTATTCCAGTTGACTGTAGAACACGACTCGAGCGGTGACCCAGCTGCGTCCACAACGGGGCTAATCCGAGTGCTCATATAACTCGTGAAACCGCGTGGCCGTAAAAATATAATGCGCGCGATAAACGCGTGAAAGCACCTCTCTCCCTCTCTGTCTCTCAATCTCTATCGGGCCCTCTTTCTCGCTCGCGCTATCGTCAACGTCGAGTCGTTCGCTGACATTCATATCTCCCGTGCGTCGCGTGCTCTCGCTCAGGCCGAGAGAGTAGCTCCGTGCACGGAGCCCATTGTGTCCCAGCGACCATTTGCGAAAGCGCTTAACCGCTTAACGGTTCGACGACCAGCCCTGTCTCCGTCGCGATCGCCAAAGTCCACAAAACCGATTATGTCCTTAACTAGCCGAACATAAATTCCTCCCCTTTGCCCCCTCCTCCCCACCCTTCCACGCGAACTCGAAATCTTGAACTCGCTATACGGGTGCGCGAGCGCTGTACGAGATGTCGCGTATTCGCGTCCCTGGCCGTAACAATGACTTTGCCACTGCGTAAACACATTTTGCGCGCACACACACACGCGCGTGTACAAACTTGGCGGTTTAATAGACGTTCCGTGCTCTCGCGAATCATCCGCTCGGATAAGTCGACAAGGAAGAGAGAGAGAGAGAGAGAGAGAGAGGAGGAGAAATGAAATTCGTAATTTTTTCTTTCGCGACTTTTTTGTCACCCGGTTCTCGTTAACCGAGAATCATCCGTGGCTGTACGCGTGTTGTAAGAAAAAAAGACGATGAAGGAGAGAAATAAAAAAGTAACGAATGTTCAATGTGTGCGAGTGTGCGAGGAACGCGCGCACGCGGGCTAATTGGTTTTGCAAAGAGCGTAATTACATTTGTAAATTTCGCCTCGGTCTTTTCATGTGGTACGCGGTCACGCGGGGGAAAGAGACGATCTCGCCCGCTCGACGAGAGCGAGCGAGAGAGAGGAAGGTACCGAAGAGGATAAGACGAAGACGAGAGAGAGAGAGAGAGAGAGAGAGAGAGAGAGAGAGAGAGAAGGATAGGGGTTTGGGCGACAAGATGTTAACACGTGTGTTTCTTCGGCGAGTGTTGGTACCGCGTTCACGCAGGAGAAAAAGAGAGAAGACGAAGAGAGAAAGAGAAAGAAAGAGATGGAACGGGGCCCAGGAGGAGGCGAGGTGACACGATGTAATCTGAGACAGCCCGAGAGACTTCGACTGAGTCTTTGCGTTGTGCTCGACACACTCACACACGTGTGTTATATATACATCTCTCTCTTGCTCCCTCGCTCGGAGAGACCAAGCGGAGTTTGCCGAGGCCCTGGTAAACGAAGGATACTCGTCCGTTTCGCGCACGACAGCCTCTACGGTCGCGTCGTCGTCGTGCCGGACAGCCACGCGAGAACGAGAGAGACGGACGATCGCGACAAAGGAGTGCGCGCCAGGGCACCGAAGAATTTGCGTACAATTTGCACATCGTCGGTTGGTGGGGACCTGCGCTGAACGAGCGAGGGGGAGAGATGAGAGAAAGAGAGAGAGAGAGAGAGAGAGAGAGTAGGGGAGAGAAGATTCGGAAAGAAAAATAAGGAAAAAGTGTATAATTCCGAGAAGAAGCATTGGGAGGGTTGTGAGAAAAAAAATAAGCGGAAAAACAGACCGGCTGTTAATATGGGGAGAGAGGAGAAAGGAGAGCGAGAGGTGGGGAGGCGCTGAATATCGCGGGACAAAAAATTTATCGCGTGAGAATTGAATGGACGCGGTCTCGTGTAGGTAGATCGACGGCGTAGATCGTGTAGAATGTAGAAGAGGGGACGGGTTAACGGCGATGATCGTGGCACGCGGGGTACGTGGCACACACGTAACGCGCAGGAGAAAGAAAGAGAGAGAAACCAAGCTCACGTTAAATTGCACGTCGCGAATTGTGAATTCTTTTGAGTTTAGAAAATCGCCGACTCGTCTGGAATGCTGAAAAGGCAGTCTTGCGCGCGTTCTCGAACGTGGATCTTCGGTCGTTACCGGCGCAAGACGAACGGCTATTGTCGTCGAATAGTGTAAAAATAGGAAAAAACGAAGGGACGATTCGCTTTATTGGTTCGTTGGTCTTCCTCTTCGGCAATTACAGCGAATTAAATTTGTCTCTCGTCTCTCGCGAGCAAATTGTAATCTCGCATCTCGAGCGTTATAGCTAAATTTAATAACAATATCAAAGCTTATATTATAAATATTTTATGCTAATTGAAAAGGATGAATTGTTTGCAGGTTTACCGGCAACGATAACGTCGAAAGAAAATTCAATTCACGATCGATGGAAATTCGTTCATTGTATGGTATTTGGTCGATTTATGTATATACATACATCGCTCTCGACTACGTAATTATTAGCTCTCGAGGAGTGAAAGAGAGCTACGCTACGCTAAAATATTATTAATAAATTATCGCGGCTCATTAATTAGTCGATCGTTTTGGTATATTGATGTTTTTTGCGATTCGGGTACACGATAATTCAGAAATAACCATGCGCGCATTCCGAATAATTTAGAGCACGCGAGGATGAAATGTTTAATATCGTTGCGTTTGATTAAGCGCGAGGAGCCCTCGTTATCGATCCACGAACAAAGTGCACTCTTGCTTCTCGTTTCATTCATCCTTTTAGCATCGCGAAAAACGCGCTAGCTCGTTAGTCAAAACGCACGCGACCTCCTCGCGAGCTAGACAAACGTCCATGTGTCACGATACCGGGGACTAGTCCCCGCTCTCGCTTTGTCTCGCGATTAATGATCGTCCGGAAAAAAGAGTGCTACGAGAGAGAAGAGCACGATTTCCCGCGATGAGAAATAGTTTTTCTGACGTGTTCTTGGGCCTTCTTGACGCGCCTCGCTTCCCATTATCGTTAATCGTAGTTGTCAAAGTGGCGGAAGACTTAGCGATGAAAAAAAAAGGACGTCGCGTCGCGCTTCGACACCCGCGCGTCGTCGTGTGCGTCATGCGCGTCATGCGCGGTAATTGAATGATTGCGGTTAACCGTAAGCCGAGTAGCGAGCAAAAGAGAGGTGTTTAACGGCGGTCTTATATGTGACTGAAAAATCTCGCGGGTGCCTATACCGGCTGAGCGCGAGCGCTCATCCTATACGTCGCGGTCTGTAATTTTCTTCGGCGTTCTGCGTTCGTCTTTCTCTCTTTCTCGTGAACTTCTCCAGTTCTTACACGTACGTACATATATTCCCTCTTGAACTGGTGTCGTCCCACCTGTACCACTGTATTGCATTAAATCGTTAGACTATCGTTTTAGATTTAAAGGTCTACTCGCGGAACGGTAGCCCTTCGCGCCACCGTCTTCTCTTTGTCTCTATTTTTAACGTCTCGAACGAGTTTTCATAACGACCGACGAATTAATGGTCGGTAGCGCGAGCGTTCGCTCTCTTAACGTTCGTTCAAATCGATTTCTTCGCGCGTGACGTTGATAGCCAAATGAACGATCGATACCTAATAATACACGAGTTCGTTTATCAAGGCGAAAAAAACAAACTACCGACGTACCTCGACGAGCGCGGAAAGTAATTTCGTTGGACGGTTACCCTCGACGTTAATCGTCGTAGAATTCAGGTAGCTATATTTAGAGGCACTTGCGCGCAGGTTTCTCCGATGAAGAGAGAATCGAGGGACGGTCTCGGCATCCGGTTTATTATCGTTTCGGAACATTCCCGCTCGATCTCATTGTTTTCGCGACACTCGCGAAGAACGAGAAACGATGTTTATCGCGATCAATTTGGCGCGAGAAATCTCGTTTGCGTAACAAAAGCAAAAGAACGAAATTAGTTTTGGCTCGAGCGGAATATATTCACGGGGAGATAGATTCGATCGATACGCAGGAAGAGGCACCGATCGACGGTCCCCGAAGATAGAAAAGCCGAGAGGCGGAAGGAGACGGGAAGCCAGCCGGCTGTTCTATTATAAGAAATAGATCGACTTACACGTCGTAGGTGGGTAGACGAGACGAGGGAGCGCGGGGGAAGGTCGCTCGCGGATAGAATTCTCGGCGAAGCGGACGCGTACGTCCGGAGCCGTCACAACACGGTGTCACCTCCCTGTCAAACCGGATTAGGCAAATGGCCAGCGAAAGAGAGAGCGAAGGTAGGGGCCCAGAAGGACGACGCCAATTTTCGTCCCTCACGACGCAAACGCGTCGAGAGCATCGTCGTTGGGCCCACGCGCGATTTCTCCCTTTCACTCGACGATAAGTACGATAGACTTACGCGGCGAATATCGAAATTGCGACATCGAATAACGAGACGTGATTTATTCGAGAAATCCACAATGTTGAAATTTATGTGTAACTTTTTTAAGTTCAATCTATTTCGAGTCGCTTTCGGTTACTAAAATTATTGAGAATTGTATTGTTTTGCGAAGAGGGAGTAAAATATATGTAATAGGAGGTTACATATGTTTATTTCAGATTACGATCGCGATAATGTTTTCGAGGGACGGTATTTCCTTCCTAAAACATTTGCCTCAATCAGAGAATGATTATTCCTGCAACTCGGATAAACAGAGAAAGAGAATAGTAGGTGTCGCGAGATATCCCAGTCTCGGAGCTTTGTCTCCGCCGTTAGACAATCGTTCGCTCGGCGGTTATCGCGTTCGCACGGGCAGACACAGTAAGGAACGTAGAATTACCAAACGGCGAGTCGATAAATCACCCGCGACTCGGCTTATCGTCTCGCAAAAATCGATTTCGCGACTATCCGCGTCGGTGGTTGGTTTTCCGCGAGTGAACGGATAGAGAGTACAAGCTATCGCGCGGTTTGCTCTACAATCCTGGAAACAGAGGAGAGATAAAGAGGAGGGTGTTCGTGGGTGTCCGGATACACACGGATGTATTACGGTCAAAACGTGCCACGATTCCGGGACAGTCGTTCGCCGGCATCGGACGAACGGGGTCAGAGCCCGACCCGACCTTTTCCATTTACGATTTCACAAGCCTATCAGCGAGCGCGCCGATTACGTTCAGAGGCGTGCGCGAGAACGATTTCGCGACCTCCGACACGGAAACGGGGGAGTCGATTACTCGCGCGAGGTACTCCTTTGTCTCCGAGAGGGCCGACGTAGGCGAGCGTATATCGTAAATATCGGCGACGCGAAATCGGAGAATTTTCGCGGCTCGACGCGCGAATTTCGTTCGCCGGTTGAATTTATCGCGCCTAGTCTACACGCCGACCCGGAAATGAAACGTCGCGCGCTTGTACGGAGCGTGGGTGACGTCGGCGAGTTTTTGGATCGGTCGATGCGCTTTCTAGCGATTTCGCGTTACGGACGCGTGCTCGTTTGTTCGAACGAATCGACATAAATTACGGTGTCGCGAGGGGCAAAGAGAGAAAGAGGGAGAGAAACCCGCACAGAGTCGGCCACTGGGGATTAATTATATTTTAATCATGCCGCTCGGATAAAATTCCGCGCATTAAATGGACCGAACGGTATACGTTTAGATATATATAAGGTCGCATCGCGTATGGTAATTTAATGCATATGCGAGGTAATTATGTCGATCGACTCGAACGATAATTTAATGAACGCTATATATGCCAGAAGGACACCGGTATATCCGTCACTCAATCGGTCAACCGAACGGATCGAGAATGAATAAAGGGCAGCGGGGGGAGAGAGAGAGCGAGAGAGAGAGACCGAGGGCCCCGATGCGACGATCCATACCACGAAGCCGTATCAAAGAAACGCACTGCGGAAGGCACATCGGGTCCCGATCCGCAAAATAGGTATCGCCCGAGATAGTCCGGATACCAATCGACCGCACGACTCCTGCTTTTTTCCCCCGCCTCCTCCCTCCGCAGCGCCAATCGCGAGAGACGAATCGCAGGGCTGCTGCGCCGATCGAAATTCGAACAAGAAATTCTCGCTAATTTTTCTCTCTCTCCGTCTTCCCTTTTAACAATAGCCAAAGCAACGATCGAAAAACTCGGTAAAGCGCGCGTGAAAAATTCGCCTCGAGAGGGAATTGATTCGAGTGGAAACGAATCGCCGGAATGTTTTCTCGAGTGTGGCTCCTTTCGAATGCGGCCCTGTGGAAGAATAGCCGAAGAGAGCCCCAGACGCGGTCCGGTGAGTCCGATTTGAAGAGACCTTAATTAATTAACGAGGCAACGCTCCGACGGATCGCGTTCGCCGCGCGAGGATCGCGAGAGTCGCGTTTGTTCGGTTTCGGCGCGCACGATGCGAACGAACGCGCTTCTACGGTGTGCTAATTCCGTTAAATGGTTAATTGCTTAATTTCAGTTAATACGCCCGCGAACCGGCCGGTCGACTTCCTCTCGAACGATTTTCTCTCTCCTTCGACGATCCTCATCCTTGCGCACTCTCGCCTCCTCTTTTTTCCATCTTCTCCCCTTTCTCATTGCGTCGCAACTTCCTTCGGCTCGCTCTCGCAGCGAAGTATTCCTCGTTTTTCGTTCTGCATACCCGAATCGAGAGTACACACGGCATGTTAAATTACATCGTTTGCTTATTCCCGATAATGCATACAAAAAGAGTCGGACTTTTTTCATTTTCTTATGTAGACGTACGAGAAAATAGTCGTTGAACCTCCGGCGAAAAATTCTCCGGCTTCTTTCCTTCTGTTTCAGTCACCCTCCGGAGGACGGCCCTCTTGACGTCGAGGATCGCGGGAGCTCGCGGGAACGAGAGGGAGAGAGAGAGAGAGAGAGAGAGAGAGAGGGAGGGAGAAAGAGACGGAAGGTAGATCGACAACCGAGAGCTGCGGCAGTTTCCGTTGTGCGTCGTCTTACGGGGTCGATGGCCCGCGGATGCCGAAGAGCCACCACGAAAGAAAGAAATCGCGGGCATAATTAGCGAATGATTGATCGATGCGTGTCGCTCGAGCTATGCATGCGCATTGCTTCGTTCGCTCTCTCTCTCTCTCTCCCCCTCGCTCGCTCTACTCCTCTCCCCACTACGGTCATCCTCCCTCTCGTTTGGTGCTCGATCTCTTTTTCTTTTGCCTTAATTTAGTGCTCTTCGCGGCAAGCATACGCTCTCTCTCCTTCTTCCTCCCTCGGAGAGAACGCGAAAACGCGTATACGTACAGGAGACGGGAGAGTGTGAGGTAGGCGCAACACAGACACGAGAGAGGATCGCGTATGCGCGCCGTAGGACGCGCGTTCGTATAGCGACTCGATATCGAATAGCTTTTTACGCCGGTCACCGGTCATCGTTCGCTCAATCGTTATACGAACACGAGCATTAATCGTTCCCTCCCGCATTCTCGCGTCATTTTCATTGATTTCGTTTTAATTCGCAATGAAACCGCTATCGCGGAATGACCCCGATCGCGTCGGGAAACGCCAATCGTTCCCTCTTGTTGCGCTCCCGCGAGCATAAATTGTCGATTATACAGTCAACCGATTTTATATTAATCCGAGCTGACAGTTTTTCTCCCCTTTTTATTTTCATTAATATCCCTTTCGACTCGCGCGTCGAAATCCTGATTACGGCCAAGATCGATGCGTTTATTCTCGGTTTGGTTTTACGGTGGCTCGTATAAAATCGAACCCGTTTGCCGACATAAGCGAGCTGACGCGTATATGCAGCGGCTACTTTATCACACCTACATATATACGGTATATGTACGCTCGCGAAGTGTTATTCCCGCCGCGATCGGATCGTAATTACGTAGGAATCGATCAACCGCCGGGACGCATCGACGATAAGACTTAACGAGGATATAGCGCTATAAAACCAAACCTCCTCCGACGAGCGAGAGAGACGCGTATGGCAATTTTCGTCGATACCCACGATTCCGCGTAGACTCATCGCTCGGTTCGCGAGTTGATTTCGTTGATCGATCGAACGATCGATCCTTGGAGCTCGCGCGCGCGCACGCGAGTTGCATCGTTCGCGCCTCGTTGAACTCGCCCATGGGCCTCCTGCGAGATTCTCGATTCGCATAATTTCGTATCGATTTAACGCAGCCTAATCCCGTACGAGGATTAAGATCCCCGTTGGGCATAAACGAGTCGAGAAGCTTACGTCTCCTCTCGCGACCGCTGAAATCCCACTTTTAACGTTTTCATAGATATCGCCAGAATCTCATTTTTATTCGCGATAAAAATCTCGAAATATAAACGACGAAAAATAACATTCGGAAATATCTCGAACCGTAAAAATCCCGCCGCAATAATTTTTCTCCCCTCTCGCTCTCTCCCTCTTTCGATCCCTCCGGAATTTTTTTATTCCCGAAATATGACGCAATACACAAAATTCGCGAGTACTCGCGTATAGCGGACCCGGGGTTTGGTTTATTCGCCCGGTATAATAACGAGAGACGGGATAATAAAGAGGAAAGGAGAAGGAGGGGTGATCTCGGTTGCGCGCGCGCGCGCCCGCGATCATCATCGGGAATAAAAGTCGATAAAGATACGGATTACCGGAACCGAGACGCGAGCGCTCCCGGGGCCGATCTTCGAGGGCCCTCTCGGGCTCTCGCGAGAGTCGAGACCGGCCGGGTCGGGCCTTGCGAGAGAGAGACCCCTCTATTTACGACTTTGCGTTTGGAATTTCGCGCATCCGCGTCGCGTCGTTAAATTTCCGCTCGTATCGTCCTTCCCTCCGCGCTAGGGGCGCCCCCGGTTCGCGGATATATACGCGTAGCGTTAAACGAGACCATTACGCGTGTGCGCACTCGTGTAACGATCGGCCGTTCTATTAGAGTAATATCGTGTCTCGGCGCCCGGTTACCACGACGATAATCCACCGTCTCTCTCCTCTTCTCGTGCCTGCCTCTGTAATCCGACGGATTCTCCTGCCTCTCGGACTCGCCCGAATCGATATTTTCGTTCTCTCGTATTAATTCGACGTTTCAAGAATATCGCCGCTTTTAATAATCAAACGCAGATTTCGGTGGGATAATATTTTAATTGGCGGAGAATCGCGTGTATCGTGCCCGAGCGTTGCCCGAGTTAATTAGCGGAAGATTAAAATGTAGTCGTTAAATGCGTATACCCATCGCGTAACAATCTCGTTTTCGGGGGCGGCGTTCGGCTCTCGGGTGCATTCGATTACGCGTTAATACCCGTGTTACGTTCGCCGATAATCCACTCTCCGGTATAACTGCCGGCCTCTAGTCCCAGTTGCATATCTCGCCGCCGAATTGGAATTCGGTTGAGCGAAGCGCAACTTCGCCGTCCATTTTAGTCTCGTTCGACTTACCTGCAACAGGAAAAGAAAATTCTCGATTATTATCGATGCCGTTTCGTCGCGTAAAAATTTTCGCGATATTTAATCGCGGTTACATAGCTATTGTGGCTCTCGTCGAGTGGCTAATTTGCATCCAATCGATTCGCGATTAGCCAACTCACGGAGAGTCATATTCCGCGAGTGCAGCGGCTCTCCACGCGAGAGAGAATCTTCGAGACTGGCGATATGGCTAAACGAGCCACGACGTATCCAAATGAGTGCGAGAGAGAGTAAGTAAGCATGTGCCTTCGACTCGGAAGATCAATGCCCACTCGAGTCGATTTGAAACGCGGGCGAGCATCGCATAGTCGCGCAAACATTATTATACTCCTGTCGACTTTATATACAGTGCTCGATACACGCGCTGCCCCTCAGCCCCTCAGCCCCCTCCCCTCTCCGCTCGTCGGCCGTGAGGCTGCATTCGCGGGAGTAGGATGGATAGCGCGACGTTGGCCCCGGTGCAACTGTATGTTAATCGAACGCGCATCCGAATACGGAATAAGGATGGAAGCCCATCGACTTTGATATACCATTCTGCCTACGTTCGAAGGATCCCCCTCGTCCCACCCTCTCGTCCTTCCTTTTCGTCATCCCATGGCTCTTCCTCGTCATCTCGTCGCTCTTCTCCCCGTCTTGTACTGTCGTCTCTTCTTCCAATCGTCTCTCGAACCGAGACCGCCGCGCGCATCCAACTTCGACACTGCATGAGAATCGAAGATGACCTCGTTGAGACAGTCCCAACGAAAAACTTTTCTCTACTCGTTCATCAAAATTCGATCAAACGCGACCAGAAAATGAATTCTCGATTAAATTAATCGCTTAATTTAATTCTGATGATAAGAGCAATCCAAGCAATAACCAACCACGGTAAAAATGGTAAAATTTTACCCAAGCTCGCGTTTGGTCGTTGCGAAATTAATGCGACGAATGAATCTCGCGATCGCGGTGAAATTACGCGGTCATCTACGTATGTGTACGTGTACGTGTAGGCAAGCGTGGTTGTATGTAAATTGGCGATGTTCCAGCGTTCGGCGTTCCTACTCGTCGCGGGGGTATATCGACGAGGACGGTGGTGAACGGTTACCTACCCGCGGTGGTGTATTTTTCGTAAATTTCATCCGCAACCTTCGTTAGGCGCGAACGCGCGCCCGCTCGATTCGTTCGATCAATATTGATATTTTGAAATTCGTAAATGAATTAAGCTCCCGCGCTCGTCGTACGCTCGCGTGTGAAATAGCACGCTCCGCGAGTATGTACACGGACGAGGAAATAAAGAAAAAAGGAGCACGGTGCGCGTAAAAAAAAATTATCGATCGGCGTAATTTAACGTGACAGGGAGAGGCTCGCGTAACGGTACCTCCCAACCAGGAAACGGACCGTTCTCGGTCGCGCGATCGAGACGATTTTTCACCATTCCCCCGGCACGGAGTTAAGATGTCACCGTGTAAATCACTTTGCGGTCTCGAAGCGTATCGTTCGCGCGCTCTCCGGTGCATATAAGCGCATATGGAATGAGCCTTTCGGTATTGGCCACAAGTCCGTTTAAACTTTACCTCTTTCGTCCGTCTCGGGCTCGTTTACGAATCCCTCTGATGTGTATATACGAGAACGGATGATGGTAAAGCACTACCGGGTCCAGGAGGGATATTCGCGGTGCCCCCGCGCGGAATGCAAGCGCCTCGGGTGGTCTCGACAGTTTACTCAGTGTCGCTCGCGTCCTCGAGCTATCGCTCGCAATAAATTCGCGTGCGCGAGACTGTTCCTCGATATCCACCAAAGATGCCCATTCGAGTCGTTTCGAGAGGCACTACAAGTCGCCATGAGGAACGTATAAGAGCCGCAATATGCAAATTTATTCGTACGACACCGATGGTCATCCGGTGCTTCGAGATCGAATCGAAGGAGAAGGAAATGACGGATTTTTATTCCGCCGTCTCCAAGTTTACTCCGATGTATTATACGTATATACCGCGATTGCCAATCATCTCGAGGCGCTCTAATGGAGCTCGAAGCGATATTGCCAAGTTCTATGGGACTCAGGTGCTCTCGCTATAGTTTGCCGATTCAACTTTGTATGTGTCTTATGGAACCTCTGCAAATTGAAATACGCCGGTAACTCACCTGTGTTTCCGCAACTTTGTTACAAAAGCGAGGGGGGAGAGGAAACGGACCGAGGGAGATTAGAGGTTAGACGGCGACGGTTAATTTTCTTATCTCCGCTCGCAAGACCTCCGAGGATCGACTAGACCGATTTAACGAATTCCTTAGCGAGCGATTGTCCATCCAGGTGGACGAAAATCGTCTCGAAAAACGACTCGTCTCGTTTTACGAGGAAAGCTATGAGTGATTTACGCGACACTTTTCACTCGATGCCTCGCATTCCACGATAAGTCATCGGACGATACATACTCATGCGAGAGTTTAATCTGTCCGGCGAAAGTAGAGAACAAGGGGAAAACGAGAGCCCGGTACGATAACGCAGCTCCGAATGACTAAGCGACCAATGAAAGCTCGCGTGGTTTTTGGGAAAAGCAAAGAGGAATCCCCTTTTACCGGAGCAGGAGGTTTTTCCCACTGAAGTAGGCAGATGCGTGTTTTAGGGATCGGGTAGTGACGATAAAGGAAAAACGCATCGGTTAACGGTGGCGCGGCTATAGAAAAGAGACCAGTAGAGTCTAGTAGTGAACTCTCGCTCTATATATGTTCGACGGGCTTAGCAACAGAGTTACACATGCACGCACGCACACGGTAGTCGCGAAGCGCTTTAAAAAATCTAGACCACCCAGCGACCCTTTTTTCCCCGTGCGTGAAGGGAGAGCGCAGCGAGCCCGTGTATGCGTGCACACGAGGGTCCGTGTCGCACTGCGTACCCGATTAAAGCGAGAAGACTCGAAATGGTGGATGAGGAGGGTGCTAGCGGTGCCGGCGGTATACGCTTCGCGCAATAAGGGGAGAAACTCGCGCGCGCGAGCAGGAAAGAGAAGGGGCGAGAGAAGCCAGAAGAGGCGAGGCTGCTCGGGTTGGCGAGCACGAGCTCTATACGCGCCGAGGAGGAGGAAGAGAGCCGGGGGAGAGAGACGGAGGGAGAGAGAGGAAACTATACCAACGTAGATATAGATCGTACGATATAGCGCGATGGGAATTATTCTTAGGGTAGGGTAGGGTTTTTGCCGAGCGTGGAAGTGCGAAAAGGGACGACAGCGTGGTGGATAAGTGCGAAGGGGTTGAGCGGTGGCTCAGGGGGCAGGAGAACACGGAGCGAGAGAGGGAGGAAGGAAGCGGGTGAAGCGGCTGAAGCAAGATAAAAACAAAGACGGGGTGGAATGACGATGAGGTGAGCGAGAGAGAGAGAGAGGGAGAGAGAGGGAGAGGGAGAGTGGGAGGGTGAGGCGAGGGGGAAATGGTAGAAAGAGTCGAGCGAGACGGCAATAGTACATAGACGGAGACGAGGGAAGAGGTGCGTAATGTACACAACTGGCTTGGTGGGGGTAAGAAGTGGGAGGAGGAAGAAAAAAAGGAGGGTGTAGACGTACGAGAAGCGGTGTGGGGTGAAAAGAGAGAGCGAGGGTCGTGCGAGGATGAAACGGGGCTTGGCTGCATGCACGGAAGATGCATAGACGATGCGCGCGAGCACTCGCCAGGGCGGTGCACCCTGTCGGGCTGCATTGTTCCCTCTGCGCGTAGCCCTCCTCGCCTCGCCTCGCCTCGCCTCGTGTGCTCCCTTTTTCCACTCTCCCTCTTCCTCCAACCTCCTTCCTCGCCCCTCAAGCAGTGCGTACGTACGTACTTACGTGCATCTCTCCCGTGCACTTACATGCATACTGCGCTGCACGCTCGCACTGTACAGGTATAATGCCTCTTTCGTCGATGTGGAGGAAAAAAAAGAGAAAATGAGAGAAAAAAAAACCTGTACAATTTCCATCCCCGTGTGTCTAACGCGACGCCGAGTCGTTTTTCCCCTCGCTTTTTTCCCCTCCTCCCTCTTTTTTTTTCAAAGACACCGACGCCGATTGGGTACTCGAGAGACACGAGACAAGTCAAAGCCCAAGAAACCCCGAGACTAATTACCGCCTCGCTAGCCAGACCTACATTTCGTTCAATCGGTCAAAGTTCCATTTTTTTCTCGGTGTTTTTTTTTTAACATTTTTTCATTAGCGCCCGCTCCGGGAGAACACACGAGCGCGCGATTAGCGTGTTTTAATTAATAATTAGCGACGCGAGAAGAGGAGAAAAAAAAATTCGTAATTACGGAAATACGAAGAGGGGCGTACCATCTACGCGTAATTTACGCATGCATACCGATGACGGTGGCGCATTTGCACACTCGTGCGCGTACGATGGCAGAAATAATGCATCTCGTGAGGACGTAGGTCTCGGTGCGTTCGCCGAGGGGTTGCAAAGCAAAAGTAGAATTTTCATCGTAACGATGAGGATGACGATGACGACGTCTCGCTCGGTGCACGACAGTTTTTGCGCCCGCGCGCACAGTCATCGCGCGAGTATGCGCGTAACGCCGAGAGGAGGTGGAAATCGAGGGCGGAAAAATGCGTGAATGAATTCTCGCGAACGCTCCTCGCTCGCGTATGATAAGAGGAGATCTCATTAAAATAAATAAGCGACCTATGCGCTCTATGCGTTCACGAGCAGCGCGTATATTTCACCTGCTCGTACACGACGTACCACAGACCGATATTATTAGGAGGACGTTAGCCAGCTCGGCGGTGGCACTTTGCGAAAGAAAATTCCGTAACTCGGGCGCGCGGAGACCGTGGCTACTGTTCTTGCACGAATTAACTCTCTCCCTATCTCTCTCTCTCTCTCTCTCTCTCTCTCTCTCTCTCTCTCTTTGCCATCGCGAGCCGTGTAGAACCGCTGGAGTTGCACGGGGAATTGGTACCTTCGCTAATTGCTTTGGCATTTCGTTATAACGCAACTCGCCATTATGTATATCGGTGACTTTGTAACGAAGCAAAAGGGAAAAAGAAAAGAAATAAGGTTTTCTAATTAAAAGGCATTTTTCCTCCTACTCCTCGTACGCCGTGATCGGTTTCACCGAATTTTATAAAATCGCGATACCGATCGATCGATAGGCTCGCTCTCTCGTGACGCAATCGATCGGCTGATTAGCCGCGATTAATGAAGCGCGCTCGAGAAAGTCGTTACGGCGAATTTCGCCACGCGGTGAGTCGCGGCTCCGCGCATAATGGCCCGTGAGAACTGCTCGTGCTTAGCGGCGCAGCGCTCTTAGTTGAGACATTATACGAGACGTTTGACGACCACGTCGTGTGCGTATATCGCGTGTCCCCCGCGCGCGCGCTATATTGCGCTATGTCGGTGCCGTTGCGCAATCGACGGGGATAGTTTATAACGTGAAACGTGAGCTCTCGCGGATTCGACACGTTTAATTCCCTACCGTGGCCGATATTATCCGTACGTGTAGAGCCGCTCCCGCGAGCGCGGTGGTCGCGCCTGTTCTATCTCTCTTAGCCGGCTTTTTCTAATCGAACCCACCTACGCGTCGATCTACACCGAGAACGGCCCCTGGCTCGAAAGCGTTGCCAAAGAAGAAATTCACGTTCGACTACGGATATCTTACGCAACCCGATATAATCCGTACTGTACACACTCGTGCGTAAATATTATATCCACGAGTCGATAATGGCGTTACAGCCGATAAATATGATTCAGCCGCTAATCCCGAATGAACGTCTCGCTCTTTTTTTAATGGAATTTTTATCGCGACAGGAAACGGTGCCGAGCGTCGTATAATGTAGACAGCTATAATGAACAGAGAGCTGGAAAACCAGTTGGATAGAACGCCCTTTACATTGGTTTTTAAGAAATTTCGACTTGGCCAACCTCCAAAATACCAAGTTCCGCAATAATTTTACGATAAGAAATTTCCCGAAAATACGAACTCATTAAACCTTTTTATCCCCGGGAGAAATACCGTGATTTCCCCCTTTATCATATCGCTGGATTACTTTATACTCCCACTCAAACGGATTCGCGAGAATCTCGAGCCGTATGCTCTACGTTGCCGGAGATATCTCGCGTAGTACGGTAGTATATTCTCAAATCGGAGGCGAAAAAGCTCGGCGAGATAAGGGCGAATCGAAGAGCCGATAATTGGAGCGCGCGCGTGGGGCGTGTATAGATGCCCCCGGTTCTCGAGTGGGAGCCCTGGGTATACGTATACACACAGCCGTTCTGCCCTATTGGCCGAGGGTGGAGAGAAGTGTCCGGCCATGTGGCACGCACCGACGATCACGGTGGTCCACTGCATTTAGAAACTCGCACGGACGCGGGCGCGCACGGTGCCGAGCTTCTGCCCGGACTCGGTTGAGTATATCGCGATAACGAGCCTGGGAATCGTAAGTGCGGTAGCCGGCTACCTCTCGCGCCATCCTTTCTTTCCTCTTCATTTTCGGCCTTTTTTTTCTTCTTTTATTATCGTCCTACGGCGTCGTCGTCATTGCGAACAGATTTACCGGAGGCGAGTTTTTAATTGAATATTAATCGCACGCGTACGTCGATTTTTGCCGATGTCACGGTTCGAAGCGCAATTACGCGGCGCGAACGATCGAGGCGAAAAGTAGCGCGAAAGGGGAAGGAGGAGAGGGGGGCGGTGTAACAGCCCGACCATCGAATTCCATTCGATCTTAGACATTAAAGATACGCGAAGGACGAAAGAGGACAAGAGCGCGGGTGAAAGATGCGCAGGCACACGCGAATGGACACACGCTCGTCTCTCGTGCGCGCGCGTAATTACGCGCAATTTCATTCGATTGATGCTCCACCCGATGCTCGGCCTCTATCGACTCTTTTAACCCTCGACTGTATCAAAGAAGACCGCCGCTAACTCGCGCATCACAGCCACCGTGTTTCGCGTATTTCGACATGGAATTTCGATTATGAAATTTACGGTAGAGTGGGCGAAATAAGTGGAGGACTCTCGATACAATTTGCGAATTTCAATCGATTTGATAAAATAAAAGTAACAGTTTTGTAGGAATTTTTATCGCACATATCGAATATTGTTTAGTTCGCGTACTTTACGATACTGCTACTTTTGCAAGGACATAACTAGGGAAAATTGAATTTTAACGCGAAATCGGTTAAAATTCCGCTTATTTTTTTTATCTCCTTTCCCTGCATCACTTCGGCGTTCGACCACGTTCTTTTCTCACTCATCCTCTCATTCCACGAGTGTATGAAAAAAAATGCGTTCCAGCTAATTATCCGGAGGTGTATTAATAAAACGAGGATATCGTCATTCTCGTATTTTAATAAGTAGTAGTAGCGTATATTTAAAAACGCTGGATTTAATTAAAAGCGCGAGTCGAGAGGTCGATGACTTCGCAACGATTATATCGCAACGCATCGTCGATGCCGATTAATTGCCGCGCCGTGTGTGTATGTCACTGACATTTTTTCTGGGTTTTTTTTTTCAGCTCTACGAGAAGTCGCGAAAGCCACTTCTGCGAGGCAAAGTGCATCGAACGGAGCAGAGTCTGTGCAGGAGGACGATAAAACTCGTCACGAGTCGGACTCTCGAGACGTCATTTCCTGCGTGGCATGACACCAGCCGCGCGTCGAGCAAACGTCACGAGAGAGCCATGCGCTCGCGCGAGAACGAGAGAACGCGTGGGTAAAGATACACCTTGGAGATGCGAGTTGACGCATCGAATTATTCAAATCGGCTGCTCTTGGAGCTCGCCGCGGCTGGAAACAGGACGCCTCTCGTTCGCGTCGAGGGACGAGCAACTAATGGGAGGGAGAGGCGATTGAAAAAAATGCTAAAACAAAAAACAAGCCGACGACAGCTCGTGTATAAACCGAGAATAAGTCGAGTCTAGGAACGTTTTAATTTTGTTATTAGTTCGATCGTGTTCGACGAAAGATGGCGAGAATCGGGGATGGGTAAGAACCGAGTATCGATCTAATCCCAACATCCGGGACGACAAATCGTTAATTGTCACGCGAGAAGAATGCCGCTCGTAAAACGATACTCGTCCGTAATTAGGAGGACCCGTCAAAATCGATCGCCCGTGCTTGCTTACGTAGAGTTTGTATGCGCGGCGACATTAAATCGTAACGACGTGTCGCTAGGTGTCGATGGTAACGATTTCACGTTGATGGATCACCCGTCGTATTCGCCTCATTAAACGTCCGAAAATAATTTGGTTTTGTATAAATTAGGCAAAACAACGACCGACCTTCTTCTCTATTTTTACCTCGCATCTCGGTCATTTTTTTTCTCTCGGCCTCCGTCCATCGCCCCCGATGATACGTACGGGTTCGTTAGGGAATCATCGTTTCGAGCATGAAATAGCGCGCCTCGCTCCGCCCCGCTCCGCGTATAGAGCGGCGTCCCACGAGGGCGAAAATTAAAAATCATTAATTTCCCTAATGGATCCCGAGAAATGACTCCTGCCGCTACCCGCATTCAGAATGTAACCTCCACCTACGCGCCCCCGATGGAGCAGAGAAATATATATATATATATATATATACATATATATATATATATATAGAGAGAGAGAGAGAGAGAGAGAGAGACGGAACGAGAGAACGTCACGCTCGTGGCTGCCTACTAGTCGGTAACGCCTTGGCGCGTGAAAACTCGTCTCTATACATACGTCGAACGAGAGAGCGGAGTAAGGAGGAGTGCGAGAGCTACTGCTGACGTAAGATCGAAAAGAAGAACGAAAGTGATGGGACGTGGGTGGAGGACGGGGAGGAATAATAAAAATAGGAGTGGAAAGCTCGAAAACGCAAAACGGATGGAACGAGAAAGGACGCGTCGTTAACCAACGCGCGACTGCTAATAAGTCATTAAGGGTTGGCCTCGTTGGCGTTGACGCGCGCACATATCGCAAAGTTGCCATCGCACTCGCACTTACACGTACTGGGAGCGAGCGCGATTGGCGCGCACGTACGCTCGTAATACTTCCTTTGGCGAGGGGTGCGTGTCTTGTTAGCGACACCCCCGGCGTTGGACGAGAGCCTCTTTCACCCCCTTTAGAGCCTACGTGCCCACACGCCCGTTATATACTGTACGCGATGTACAGTCGCGCTCGCATTTATGGCAAGTGCGAATGCGGACCTCGCGCCCGAATGCTTCTCTACACAAGTGCTTGCTTCTCCATCGAGCGGTATTAATTTTTACGACGATAATAAAGAAAAAATCTCCCCTCGAGTGCGCGACGGTTCCCCCCTCTCGTTCGAATTTACTTTTCGTCGTTTCTGAGCCGTTGAATCGGATTCGACGAGTCCCTTCTATTTTTCCCCCCGCGTAAAGCGAGCTACGAACGAGCCATAACGGAAGAGATTTCGCGCGATTCCTTTCTGGTTGCGCTATAGTATATCAGTACGGCGTGGGTAAGGCGCGTTTAAAACCCGACGCGAGCGTGACACACCTCGCGCACCCGTATTTCGTCTCGTTTGCACCGAAGCCCGAGTGACACGGGAGCGCCGTGTGCTACTCCCAACCCTACGCAAGCCGTAATTCTGGTACGGTAGGTTAGTTAAGCCCTCTTTCATAGGGCCAGCGAGCAACTTCTCGGGATATAAATAATCGCTCTCTCGCTCGTTCGGCTGAATCGCGCGAATGCCGTCCTCGCGGAATGGCAGAAGAATGTCTCGTCTTTTTTCTCATCCAGGATTGTGTTTTTTTTTTCATCTAGGTTGAAGAGAAGAAACTCGAAGGACGTGGCGCGAGACGCTAGTTTCCTTTCGTATATAGTCACCTCGCGTAATAAATCCGCGTATTGGTATGCGCAATAGCGCGGCTCGCCGGCAGTCAGCTAAACGGCATTTTAAAACGATCGACGCGCATCCACGGCGCGAGTTTGCGCAACCAAACGCTACTTATCCTCTTTCCACGTACCAGTTCCGTCAAACGTTCCGCGTCCGGTAAAAGAGTAATTTACTAACGAACGACCTCGCGCGCGCGCACGCTTTGCCAATGACTATATGTACGACGGTAAAACGACATTGATACAGACTTTGCCGTGAGATAAAATCTCGCGCGCGCGCGCTTACACGAATACCGCGGGCATGACGATAATTATTCTTTCGAGTGAATGCCCACGATGGCGCTCGTTTGCAATTACGCACCGCGTGTCCGCGTTCTGTAATTGCTGGGGATCGCGATATACACCCAGGCTTTCATCGTACTCCAATCCGTCCCCTTCTCCCCTCGCTCTCTTCCTTCCGTGCCTCTCGAGAGTTTCGATGAATAGATGAAAAATTTTTTCTCCCTCTATCGAAAGAAAAAAAAAACGAAGTCTGGAGAAACGCCTCGCGCAAGAGCAAACGCGAGATCGCCGATGGAACACACACGGGTTTGTTATTTATCGTGGGATGAGTCACGCCAGCGTATGATATACGCATCGATAATTAACGAAACATTACCATGCGTGTTATTCGATGCGGGGATCGAATTCGTGATACCGCGTGTACTACATTAATTCTTTCTCGGTTATCGCGTAACGCCATACGTTTTAACACTATAAACGTCTCATTATGGTAAATACGAGAATTACGAGTTCCGGGATAAACGGCACGCCGCTAGCCAGCCTCGCGAAGCGTTGACGAAATTTATCTAATATACCTCTCGCGCGCAGGTATTTCTATTTTCAGCGTGACAGGACCGGGATGATGAATGAATTCCCGAGTCGTATATAATTTTTGGCGTCTCTTCCATTATGAACCGGGACTCCCTAATGGAGGCCCCTCGTCAGTACCTACACTACACAATTCATTACCAAAATTACTGGTGTTCCGATCGTCCTTCCATGTCGAAAACTGTAGTATTTGCATTTTGACATCTTATCCGGAAATTCGAAAAAGAATTTGAAATCTAAAAAATTCACGGAACAAAAACAGCAATGAGAGAAAAGAAAACAGTCGCGCGCTGAGAAAGAGAGAAAGAGAAGAAACTGTTAAAGTTCGATTCGATGCGAACATTCGAGAAATTTAATGGGCCGTTTGAGATATTACAGTCCCATTGGAAGCTGGATCGGGCGTGCGGGCGAGCGAGAGAGAGAGTAAAGAGAGCGAGAGCGAGACGGGAATAAAATTCCTGGCGCGAGGTCTCTTATACGAGAGAAGGATCGATGGTTCGAAAAGAGGAAAATCAAAAGTGAATAACCTCCGATACGAGTTCGTCCTCGCGTCGTGTAGTCTGCGCTTGTAACGGTAAGAGTCTCGGCGAGGTGGAGAGAGGGACGCTCCGGAGGACGAGAGAGAGAGAGAGAGAGAGAGAGAGAGAGAGAGAGAGAGAGAGAGAGAGAAAGACGGAGGAGAGGCGAAAGGAGGTGGTTCGCTCGGAGTCAGCCGAGTGTGGACCTGCTCGGCTAGTACCGGTATTTGCTAGGTGCCTTGTACTCTCTCCCTACTACGGTTCATCTGGCCATCCTGGCCTATCCTTGTCGGCGAGACTCTGCCTTTACGTATATAGCATAGCTCGAAAAGTTCTTTCTCCCGTGCGAGAGTCGAGGGCTGACGAAGCCCGCTTCGCGTTGCACCGCACAGAGGTCGCCACCTACCGCGACCTCGCGATCCCTCCCCGAGAGCGAGATTTCTTCTTTCCCGCTTCCACCTCGAGCCGCGTAGCCGCACCGAGAGGCGAAAATTGAGTCATAGGGTGTACGTCCCACGCCGTTTCGATATACCAAGCCGCACACCGCTCCCGTGCAAGACTCTCTCGTCGCTCGTTCAATTTCCGATGTATTATAATACCGTGCGAGAGCTCCACGGCAAAGTACGCCTAAATCACTGGAGTATCGGCGTCCACCCACATACGCTCCGCGTCAGAGGCGTAACTGCACTTAGCGTCACCTGGGACCGGGAGCAAGTGCGGAGGGGTAGGAGAGAGGAGGCTCACGATCGCGCCATTATCGCTCGTTGATTAATACCGTAATAAGGCTCTCTCGTTCTCTCCTTCTCGCCTCTCTCTCACCCTCCCCCTCCCCATATGCCCTTGCATCACTCCGAGCAAGTTAATTACGCGTTTATCGAAACGTGTAACGAAATTAAAAGGCAGAATCGACGCGCGCGAATTACGCGTATCGAGCGCTAATGACGCGCGCGTATAAATGCCGTTGCACCTGCGTTTGTATAATCGCGGTTCGACTCGGTAAATTTCGTAGGACGGGGCGCCGATGTTCCGGACGAAAGAGGAGTAGAGGGACGGAAAGGGAGGGGAGGAAAGGTCGCACGACTCGCACGAAGACATGCTTTCGCGTATTCGGGGCGCGAAACCGGGTAATTAAAAGGGGGCTCGTTAAGCGAACAATGACGATGACTTATCGCCCGGAGCTTAAATCCACCGAGAGTTTGCAACGGCTGCGCGCACGCTCCATCAATTTTACGAGTTTAACCGCTCATTGTTGCGCGCGTTGTAACGATCCTCGCGATACCATTATCGCCCCTGTGTCGGGCGATTCGCGGCTAGCGTTTAAGAACGCTCCACACGGCGAAATGGATTTATTTTAGCCGGATAGCCGCTAAGTCGATCGTTATTTCGATTATACGCACGAGGGGCCTCGCTCTCGTACAAGCCTCTCTCCGTACATTTCGCATACGCGAGCTGCCGATGCGATAGATGAGAATGGACAGGCCGAAAATAAAAAATGGCAGAGATCGAGCGCGTACTGTTAAACTGGCGAGGCCTGTAACCGGAATCGCGTCTTCCTACATCCATTCATCGGGCAGTTACGGTCGAGTTATCGTTCGCTCGTGCGCGTAAAGTGAAAGTATATGCCCCGGCCGTTTCGCGCTCCTCTCCTCGTTGTTATGCTTAGGGAAGAAGGGGGATTTATCTTGCCGAGAAAGTACCGATCGGGGGCACTCGTGTGTGGCGCGCAAAGAGGAAATACGAGAGAGCGAGCGAGCGAGCGACTGGTTTCTGCACTGTCGTCGACGCTTCGAGATACGGAGGATTAAATCGGGATATACCCGACGAACTTTTTATAACGCGATAAATTTTCAATCCAGTGTGCTCGCGGACAATCGTCGTAATTGAGCGGTATTATTTGCCGGGGTACATTAGGGACACAGATAGATAACCTTCACCTTTATGAGCCACTTACCGTTGGACCCCGCGCGTGTTATTTATCGATTTATTTGAATAATCACGTTCGAATGCGCTCGTCGAGCCGTTCGGGACGTGTCTCCTCTCTCGCGCTTTCTTCCGCGCCCCGGCACCATTTTGCGCGCATATATACGCGAATAAATTATGGTTTACCGAGCGGAGCCCATTCTACGCCGGTATGCGAGGCCCGGGCCGAGAGGTGAATTTTTTTGCTTTCGACGAATACAAGAGAGAGGGGGAGAGGAAGGGAGAGAGAGAGAGAGAGAGAGAGAGAGAGAGGCGGAGGAGGCCAAAAACGCTCGTATCGAAGTCCCCGAGGCTCGAAATTATTGCTCGCGCAGTCTATATCGAGTATACTGCTTCCGGGGCACGTGGGATACACGGTTATCCCTCTTTTTTTCTTCATCCTCGTACAACCCTTTCTTCCCCCTTACACACACACATATATAAATATATATATATATTTATTTTTTGCGCTTTCTTTTGCCTTTCTCATTCGCGTTCGCGTTCCCTCCCGCGTGTACGCATTGTGGTTAGCGGTTTGTCTCGCTTCATGGTCCTCCGAGACGAGGAGAGGTAGAAAACGGCTTAACGACTCGAAATAATCGTCTCGCCTACGGCGACGAATCGTATGGGAAAATTTGGAGCTGGTCCGCGAGCAGAAACGCACGAGAGATCGGCACCGCGTACTGCGAGAGACCCTCGTGTTCGCGACGACTCCTTCCCTTCGCTTAAATATCAAATCACGATATACGCTCTTCCCCCTCCCCCGCCTACTTTTCACGCGTCTCGGAGATAAACGACTTCCTGTTCGGTAGAAACGAAACTCCGCTTCTATTAGCCTTTATCGCGTTCGAGCGTTAGCCTTCAACTCCAGAGTGCCCGTTCGTGTATATGTATAGTACATATTTTATACGTCGGACGATCCAGCCTGCATTAAGTAGAAATCGAGAAGAGAGAAAGAGAGAAAAAAAAGATAAAGCGGAATAAATAGCCCAAAGACGTCTGTGAAATGGTTCGAGTTTTCGAAAAGAAGTACAGCGCTATAACGCGCGTGTGCATAGTGTATCTGCTTCCTGAGGGTCCGCGTCGCGCTCGGTTGACCGTCCGCGAGTCGAACGAGTTCCGTTCCCACCCTGATCATGGCGCGTTTTGAGGCAAACTTGAAACCCCGTGGTAACGAGAAAAAGTCGAGCTAGCTGAGCGAGCTCGCCTAGCGAAGGGCCCAAGGGGTAACCTGGGTATCGGTTGCAAGTTATACGGTAAGTAGCGGGGCTTCCCCACGATCCGGCTCATGTGGTTCACTGTGCTATTTTAGACTCGCGTCGCCTCTCTCTCTCTCTCCTGTTCAGCTTGGCCTGGTCAGAGAGCGCCCCTTTCGCGCTCGAGATGGTCCACCGGTTACGCGATACCCACTCGCCTGTATATTATTCACGACTGACGAGTAAAAAAAAATACCCACGAGACACTAATTTTTTTTCTCTCTCTCTCGTCCGAGAGGTGTAATGAAAGAAGTTTATTAAATTTTCGTTTACGAAGGAAAAGCCCCGAGGACGTTCTCCGCGCTTTTTCCTTCCTCCTCTTCTTCTTCTTTTCGCGGAGGAAATTGATAAACTAGTCTTGAAGGTTGTCGTGAACGAGTTCTCGGTGGCTGTAAACGATACGACCCGCGACGCGATAAGGAGCGACTTACCGCGCTCGCCCGGCATATAATTGTTCGGCAAACTCTAATTTATCGCATCGGTCTTGTGTACGACAAGAGAGAGCGAGAGAGAGAGGGAGAGAGAACGAACCGCAGTGGCGCTCGTCGCGCGAAAAAACAATTTGCCCGTCTCCCGCGACGCGTACACAAGCCTGGGCGCGATGTTGACGTCGGTGTGATACGGTAGTGGTGCACTCCGTGAGTCTCTCTCTCTCTCTCTCTCTCTCTCTGGTGTGCGCGGCGCGTAAAGAGGATTGGCGAAGGCGAAGTTAATGAAATGCAAACGAGCGGCGGATGCGGCGAGTTACCTGGTCCGCATGAAGCGTGGCCAGGCGTAACAAGCGTAAAATAAACGCGGAGACAAATACGCAGGTCACCGTGAATAAAATAGTTCTTCTAGCCAGCGAGCGAGCGGTGAAAATGCAATTGGGAAATATTCGCGATCATTAAAAATAATGAATACGAGTTTCGAAAATCGTTCCGTCTTTTTCGTTGGCTGTACGGCTGCAGAGATATAGGAAGACCGGATTTTAATCGCGTATACTCTCTCGCCCACGCCGAAGATATAGCTGTTTTTCGAGCCGCTGGAGAGGGAATGTTTATTAAATCGAATTGTCGATCGGAGGCTCTCGATATTTGTCCATCGTCTGGCGGATTTAATTGCAAACATCAATATGTTTTATTTGCCGTCGATATTCCTTTCGGTCGTCCTTTCGTCAAGCTTTTTTTTTTTTAATTTCATCAGAGCCCTCGCTTCACGTTCGGGGTTCTTTTTCCCGCGCGCGCACGCGATTTTCATCTTCCCTCCCACTCGCCCTCCTCTTCCAATTCTCTCCCTTTCGCGTTTTTTTTTTCAACTTGTCGACCGGATATAACCGGCCGCTCAAAATTTAACCCGGCTGTTTGGTCCGCTCAAACATTTGTCCCCGCGTTACAGTGTAGCCTCTCGACAAGTGGTCGGTTTTTGCCGGTCGGCGCTCGTTAAACTAATAAATCAGAGTGGAGGCGGTTATTATTTCACTCTACTCCGAGCTGCCGTTCGCGCTTGCTCGCGTATACCGACATTTTATATTTTTTTTTCCTTTTTGTTTGTTCGAACGGCTTTATCTCCGCGTTTCGCCGCGTCATACACGGAAGGGAGTAGCGCGTGCGATCTCTGCATCGAATTTCCGACGTCATTGCACCAGGCGTTGCTCGTGTTGTCGCAAGAGTAATTGCATTTTAAAACGTAATTTTCGCATTTGGTAGAAAAAAAAAGAACTCTCGCCTCTCGATATTCAATCTCCGTCGTTTGCCGACATTCGACGTTTTCCTCGTGTAATGGATTTTTCAAAATGCTTTCATCGCTTTGCCTCCCGTCAGCTTATTAATTGCGAGGAAAAAGCTGGAAAAATCAAGTCGGAAAAGGTAGGTAACAGTAGCGCGACGTCGTTGCGCCGTGACCGGGCGTTTGAAATAACGGCACCCTGCTCGGGGCGAAGGGGTGTTGTTGTTCCAAGAGCGTTCGGCTCGTATTATAAAAAAACGGCGAGTAAGCTCATATATTGGCGAAACAACGCTTCCAATATCGGGAAAACAACGCGCCTCGTATTGAAAAACCGGTGAAACGAGGCACAAAGCATGTTTTCGCCTAAGTGCGCTAAGACACTTCCATTAATTTTTCGCTCGGGCATTGAGGCTCGATTGAAAAATTCAAAAATGCATCGCGCGAAATTTTCCTTCTCTCTCTCTCTCTCTCTCTCTCTCTCTCTTTCTCTCCCTCGCCTCTCTCGTTCTCTCTCTTTCTCGCCCTCGCGGCTGGGAATTCCGTGACGTGGAAGCGGATAAATTCAGAGCCAGGCGTAAAACGTACAAAAGGAACGGCTCTGTTCGTTGAACGTGATAAAATTCGCGCTCGGTAATTCTCTTTCTCTCTCTCCGCCGTTTCCCCTCGTGCGAAGCGCGCTCGCCCGCTCGCACTCGACCGAATTTTGTTATGAATGAAAATAGAATCGCGGCCGTAAAAGCATTTCGTTAGAGAGCCGTCGTGTATGTATTAATTCGCGACGACGAGTATTACGTCTGCGAACGAGACGCGAGGTGCGAGATCGAAAACGGCGCGCGGTGATCAAAGCTCGGCGAAAATTTTGCGCACGAGAGGGAAGGATTTGTCGGCAAATAAATTTACGATCAAAGGAAACGGAAATCGCGCAGGCGCATCGTCGGGGGCGACGAGAGCGCGCGCAATTCGCGATTCCACATGTGCACGAGAGAGCGCGTGTGGGAACTCGTAACGAGCGTAGCTCGCTGCTCGCGCAATTTCTCCCTGATTGAAACAACGAACCGTTCGTTCCCTGCGTTCACGGTGCTTTTCGCCCGCACCACCGCCCGACGTCGATCTTTAACCATTCGGCACCGCTCGCCGACAATTCACCCGATTGTTTTAAGCTCGCGACTCACGTGCCGCTGAGCTACGTTTCAGCCGAGTCTCGAAATTCAATTCGCCAAATCGAGAGCACGTTCTCGCTGCACGCACGATTCTTTGTGTTGCCTCTTTTCGACTCTCACATCCGTTACTCTCGCCAACTTTTTACACCCCGAGTCTCGTTATCGTCACGTAAATTCGCGTTAATCGAACGATCGCGCGTCCAATCGTTCCTCCCCCGATTCGGCATGTATACTTTACATATGTATAGGCCCCTCGACTCGGTCTCGTAATTCATTTTAGCGCGTATGAAATTTAGCACGCCGATAAGAGACCGAGCGTACGACGGCGCGAGCGACTTGCGAAACGGCCGAGTAATCGATCCCGCTCTTATCGAGATACGCGGCTCTCCCGCTCCTGCCACCGCGGCATGCGCGAGTCCAATGGAAAAAAAAGAGCTCGCGAGTGCGAGAAGCCGAGAACGAGAGGGGGACTAGAAAGAGAGAGAATAAGAGGGGCAAAATGAGCGTTCATCGGATATATAAGACTGCGAGACAACTGACGCGCGATTTAACGCTTAGCCGAGCTAGATTTTCTCGCGGCACAGCAATCGACGTGTGTAATTTTCACCGTAATTTCCTGCGATTACTCGACCTATAACGGTTTTTGCGCGCAGCCTCGCGCGCACCGTGTACGCATGCGCCTCGAATTTCCGCGTAATCGTTTTCCAAAGGCCGTAAACGAGCTCGATCGATCGTTGCGCGATTCGCGAAACGATATACACCGTCGATTGTAACGAGAGAAAAAAGCGCTGCGGGAGGAAGAGAGGTTGGGGGAGTGCAAAAAATCCTCCGACTCGCGTTCCTCCCGAGCGAATTCGATATTCGATCGGCATCGACGATTGTTGGTAAATCAATGAGCTGACGAGACCGCGAGAAATAAATATTTTTTCTTCTGCGCTTCTTTTTCCCCCACCACGGTTGAGAAAAATCGAACTCGAGACGTACGCGAGAGCGTTCGCGTAAAGATGAAATTCAATTTAAATTTCGCCGGACTTTGAGTAGGGACATCCGGACGAGTCGCGACGACTATTAATCATCGCGATTAGTCGCGGATTTGTCGGCGGACGTTTACATATGCGCGCGCTGGGATTAAAAAGTAGCCGGCGTTCGAACGAAGCCTCGGCTCTCGCGGACAGCTCTCTCGCGCTCTCGATGACTTGCGAGACGCGATCGCGCCGCATCGAAGAAGACCGGTAGCCGATCGTCGAGCGTTCACCGGGGAGAATTAAAAAAAAATCGCGAGCGACGAAAAAACGAAGACGCGAACGAGGAGTAAGAAATTCGGGATGGTAGCCGAGAAGCCCGGGCGATAACGTCGCGAGGTTCGAGCCTCCTATTTTACGTAATTTTCATAAATTAAGTCTTATATCAGGAAGGTGAGAGGCGAGGGGGCGCCCCTCGGACGCTCGTAACTCCGGGCATTACAATAATAAAGAGCCGGGTTAGGCGATGCGGGAGCGAGAGCGAGAGAGTTCGGGCATTTCCATAATCCGACGCGAAGACCTCGGCCAATGAAAAGCTCGGTTTTACGCGAGGGTCGTGTCGCGTAGACTCTCCATTCTTCCTCCCTCTTCTTTTTCCTCGCGCGGGCCGATCTTTTTTAACGAGTCCTGCCCCTACGCGGCGAAATTTACGTCCCGATAAAACGACGCTCATGCGGCCCTTCGTCGCGAAGAAGAGAGAGGGAGAGAGAGAGAGAAGCGGTTTCTCATTCGGCACTAGGAAGCGGCTTGGCAACGATAAAAAATATGTACATAGTATACGAGCTACCGTATATGTATACGAAACTATCGGATCCGTTAACGATTTAACGCGTTCGGAGGTGAAACGCGATCTACAAGTATGATGAAATTAAGACATCGCCGTCTCGTTCCACGTCCAATTTCGAACGATGATGAATTTTTCGGCCTGTATAATGAAACATTGTCGAATCGATCGGATCGATAACGTTCGCTCGCTAATTCGATGGAATAGAATTTCATGGTTTTCCTACGTCCGATCGCCGTAAATGGTAACGAGTGGTTAGGCGGGAGCGGGGGAGTCGAAAATCAAACTCGTTTGATTTCAGCGCGTGTCTGGCATGGTCACCGGCGCGCACCGCGAGTTCGGTTGTAACGCGCGATATCGTTCGCGTTGAATAACAAATTCGGTTTAAATTCCCGGTACTTACGGCAGCTCGCGTTCGATACAATGGAGACGTAATTGAGATTCGTCGTGCGTGGGTAGCGCGTGGCTCACGTTTCGATTGTCGAAAACGTCTATACCTATAAATAGATATATAAATTCAACCTGGCCAATTCGCGGAAAGCGCTCGTACGGCCGGTAATGCGCACAGAAATTTCCTCGGTTTACTGGTAAGAGAAAGATTATTTTTCGCGTATTATCCGTAATTCGGAATTATTAGTCGAGTCTCGCTCGTGTACGCGGTTCTCGCGAGAGCGCACCATCCGCGCGTTGCATCAAAGAGTAATCTCTATGTAGAGTGATTTGCAATTATCTCGAAATTCTTGCAATAACGCGAATGCTGGAATTTCTTAATGGACAAATATATATTATTGTTCATTTTCCAGCGGCATAATTCTTTCGTCGACTACTAGCACCGATTAGAGAGAGATGCGCCCTGCCTACCTCATCTTTCGACTGCTTAAATACCAAATCCGGCTTCCAAAAAACTCTGCAACTGCTTGAACATCTGGATCTAATCAACAATGTTTAAAAAACCAACAAGTTTATAAATCCAAATTCTCTGTCTAGATTCTAATTGTGTATAACATGTAAACTGTATTCTTTGTACTAACCCCTCATTACTAAAGTCGCTAATGACCTTGTTGTTTTAGAGCGACGTTAAATAAACGATTTAAAAAAAAAAAATAATTCTTTTGTCGTTGTTTCGACAATCGGTAGTCGTAGCGATACAGGTGGAGGCAGCGAGAGGACGCCAGTCCACGTTGATATACGTGACGGTATTCGCCTCCTCTCTTTTCGCGAACGACTCGTCTTTCTGTGCTATATATGTATGTACCGGGACTTGCGTATCTTTGCCTCTCTCTCTCTCTCTCTCTCTCTCTTCCTCCGAGTAGAGACAAATCGAAAAGCGGCAAGCGTGCAGCTGCCCGTCCGCGGATTCGCCCGGACTTTGCTATGCGCGATCGAATATGCCACGATGCGAGACGATAAGGATCTCTGTGCCGACGCAACGAACGCAACGCGCGCGTGTGTTTTCTGCAAAATTGACGAGATCCGCTGATTAAAATTTTATCGAGTCGCGATCGTTTCTCCAAGGGAGATGGAGAATAGTCTTATCGAAGAGCTTCCACCGATCGGTATTCGAGTCTAACAACTAGAAAGGAAGCAAAAAGGACGAAAAATGAGGCATTTTTTCTGAGGTCCGTGTACCAGCCGACGTCAGTCGCGCCTCTCTCCGCGCGAAGACAGTTCCCGATTAGATATCGCGGTATATAAACGTGAAAGTGGATCGTCGTCGACGCGAGAAAGGGAGAAGGCGGTACACTAGGATAGATACTATCGGATTCTCCCGTCTGAAGTAAAATACGCATAGCGACAGGTCCGACTCGCCCGCGCGGCGAGGATGAAAGAGAGCCGGAAGGTACCAGCGTTGCACGCTCGTTGTGACATTCACCAGTCGACTCGAACTTCTCCGGATGGACGCACTCCAACTTTTCGTCCGTTACACGTGAAAATCAACAGACACGCCTGCACCTTTAAGTCATCCCCGTTCCCGTGAGAGGTGGATTCCGAGGACCGCACGCGCGAAACGGAACATGAAAAAGAGAGAGGAGTAGGCCGCTCCGGCATGAATCAAGCTTAGTTCGAGCGTTAGACAGCCGCGTGATTTAAGATACCGCGCGCCAATACACACGTGCGATGCGTACAGCACGAGGAGAAAAAAATCGGAAAACGAGGGATACGTGTACACAGATAGCACGGCTTTGGAATTATAATGCGCCGAGGCATGCGATCTCGCGAGGCGCCCCGTCTTATCAAAACACGCCAAGCGTTTAACGTTATTTATTGCCTATTATGCCTCGTTATAATCCCACGATTAAAAATGAATTATAAAGATCGCCAACGCGGATTATAACGGGTCGAACTCGCGCTGACGAATTTTCCACTTCGTTCTTGCGTTCTTTTCTCTCTCTCTCCTTCTCTCTCTTCCCTGTACTCGAATGCCCCTTCCCTTTAATCTCCTCGGAAACGCGTTAAAAAATTTCAAAAGTTCTCACAGTATACTATACCTCGAGAGCACGTCGTTTGATCACGCGCGAGCGTCCCTCGGACCTTTTTTCTCTTTTTTAACGTAAATCGCGCTTAAGTTCATTAATTTCACGATGCCTCCCATCGACCGGGGTCTCGAGACGAAAATCGTCTCGACGACTACTTTGGCGAGAGCGAGAGAGACGAAGGGAGGAAAGGATTAAAATTACGGGGCAACAACATCCAACGTCGGGGCTAAACGTCAAATTATAATTAACGATGAAGGGCCCTCGTGGCCCGGTTCGCAATCAACCCGAAAGAGGACCGAGTATAGCCCTGCCCGTGATGTTGTTCTCCCCCCGCGCTCCCCTTAGAGTAACGTAACGTAAACCGGTGCTCCTTTTACTTCCGTCCTTCCTATCTCGCGCGCTTTTCCCTTTCTCGCGCGGCCTCCCTCGAAACTGCGCCAAATGAAGGTGGCCCGAGCCCGGTTCCTTCCTCTCCCCGTTTCTCTCTTCCTCCATCGACGATAAAACAGCCCCGGCTCGAAATTATAATCAAGCCCCGTAACGCCTAATTATCGACACATAATATTTCTGTTTCGCGAACGAAAATAATTTCCTCGTTACACTCGTTCTCGCGATATATCTAGGTCGCGTGGAAGAGAGAAAAACGATCATTTTTTTTTGCGCGAGAAGGCACTCGCTACGAGTTTGCCGGCTGTGCAAAGACGTTTGAGTTTTCGTTTAAACGATAGAAACGAAACAACGCAGAACGAATTCGTTTTTTAATTTCTCAGTACGGTACGTAGAGGAAAAATAAAGAACAAGGAGGCGATTTTTCCGGACGAGATACGCGGACGACGGGTGGTAGGTTGGTAAGTACGTATTCAAGAATACGCGCATCGAATTTATTTGCGAACTTTACTGCGAATTTATTTTCGAGGCGTGTGTTGCACCCCCTCGCACACCGACGCACAGCGCGAGTTCGCGCGCGCGCGAGCGCGAGCGTTTCTCGGGCGAAAAGTACGAGAGGATTTTAACGAGGGTACTCCGGCGAATGCTCGCCGCCGGGGGTATAATGTTCTCGAGTGCAACGAGCCTTCTCCATCTCTCCCGTGA
Organism: Goniozus legneri; assembly: GCA_003055095.1. Classification (NCBI taxonomy): domain Eukaryota; kingdom Metazoa; phylum Arthropoda; class Insecta; order Hymenoptera; family Bethylidae; genus Goniozus; species Goniozus legneri. Next base: position 406,876 of record NCVS01001393.1, read on the forward strand.
TAATTGACTTCCGTCCTCTCCGCGCTACGACGAGCTCTAAACTTTTCCCGAAGCGAGAACCGGGACGACGCCGGCGACGACAACCGAGACGCGCCGAACCGTCTAGGTGACTCTGCTCGGTATTTTGCTTAAACTCGCCTCTCTCGTCTATCGAGCCAGAATATAACTGCGAAAGACAGAAAGGAGGGAGGAGAGACAGCTAAATGTTCCACGCTCGCTTCACACCGATAGCGAAATAGAATAAATATGGAGGAGCGGGCGAGATAAGACGCGACGGCTGAGTTTTCGCGTTCGCGGAAGAAGAGCGAAAGTAGGGGAACGAGTAGGAGAGTAGAAAATGAGGATAAAAAAGAGCGGCAGAGGAGAAGAAGCGCGACGATGGGGGTTTTAAGAGAGCGCGAACACGGGGATCCCGCTGGGAAGCCGAGCTACTCGCGCTTGGGTGGCGCGTATATATACGGCATAGGCGTAATGGGGCAACTTGTCAGCTACCGCGGCTCGTTCGTCAGCGTGTAACACGTGTACCGCGAACTATGCGGAAGGATCTATTCTTTTCGCGAGCCCAACCACCTCGGCCCTTTGACCGCCCGCTCCATAACAACCGCCCTCGACTTTTTGACTCGGCTCGGTTTCTTCGTCGTCTTCGTTTTCTTCGCCCGCTCGCTTCGCGAGGAACGCGACGCAAACGAGCGCGTTATATGGATATTTCGCGGCGTTTGTTATTCACGCTAGTACGCCGAGTAGCGCGCCGAAGCTGCGGTTTACGCGGAATCGACGAGGCTTGATATCCTGGACACGTAGCGCGTTCGCGCAAACCGACGAACCAAGCGTGGAGGACGTACTCGGGAGAGAGAGAGAGAGAGAGAGAGAGAGAGAGGGAGAGAGGGGGGAGGGATCGCGTTTCGCTCCCCATAAGCGCGAGCTCGCGCATAAACAACCCACTACCGGTCTTAAAACACGTCCGGCGTATAACCGGAGACTCTCAGGGCCTATTCTCGTCCTGCGGAATAATGTCCTTCCTCCTTTTTTTTCCACTTTACTCTCCCGTCCCGTACGAATATTCCCAACAGCCAATACGTGATTTTCCCCGATGACGCGATTTATTTCCCACCGAGAGAATAAGCGGAGAGACACCGCTAATCGCGCTTTATTACTCCAATACCATTAGCGAGGGAAGAGCTTTATTTTCAATTTGCATACTTCGGAGTCTGTATTTCGCGTCGTTTATACATCTACCGCGCGGCTATAGGAAAAATCTTTCCTCGTCGCGCGTTTATTGCCTACGTGACGCGGTCGAGAATCATGGAGGTGCAATCACGATAATTCGAACTGGTGGGTATATATAGAGAACTGGCGGTGTAAAGTCAGAAAAAGTCTTATGGAAAGAAGAATGGGGGAAGGTAAACGGCTGGGCAAATGAGCGACGTTATCGATTGGCCGATTAACACTCGCCTTTCGTACGTGAAACGATCCTCTCTCGCTCTCTCTCTCTCTCTCTCTCTCTCTCTCTCGCATGCGATATCTCGTTCATCGATTCGCCATTTACTCGATTACAATCGATTTTATGGCACGGTAACGTTTATTCTCTCGCGGTCGCCCGCGGAAGCCATCATTTTCGTAATTTCGTCGTCCCTGTACACTTATCGGGCTTACGGTAGACTGTAAAATGCGCAGTTGTTATTCAACTGTCTTTCTCATCAGACTATAAAGCGGCGGACTATCTCGGGATAGTGTCGCAAAGACGTTGCAATAACCTATCGTACATTACGCAGATGTCATCGTGCCGCATGCGGGTGCCGTTTTGTAGGACGGAATCCTTTGTCGGCTTTTATATGTTCACCATTGACGCGTATTTGCATCACCTGCCGTCGTCACTGGTGTTTATATCATTTGTATCGAGTACTTACTAATTGCGTTAAAGAGCTATTTGTCAATCGTTTTTTTATTCTCGATTTTTAATTTCTTTCTCGGAAATACGATTGTACACGCTTTGAGAGGAATTTTGTTTTAAAATATTGTTAACGATAACATAATCAGTTGTTGAAGACCTCTGTGCATGTTTTTTCGCGTCCTCGCAAAATAATAACGAATATCTCGCGCAAGAAAAAAATATTCCATGGTTAATGAGATGACTGAAAAGCTGGTCCGAGAGAATCGCGAAACCGTTTTAAACGTGTGTCACGGCTGAGCGAACGCGCGCCACGTTCCGCAGAGAGAATTAATCAAATAAAAAAGTCGAGCCGAGTAAACATACCATCTTTTGTCGAGGGGAAGAAAAGAGAAGAGAGAGTAAAACAAACACGAAAAATTCGTAATGGCATCGTCGTTAATTCGCTCCCAAGGGCGATACACTCGAGGGCTGATCGGAATCGCGCAAATTATTTGCTTTTACGTACGGTAGGTATGGCCGTTACTCGATTAACGTTGTAATCGTCGGCTTTACGAGCGACCGAATTTCGTGCCGTGGGCGTTTCGATCCCGGAGTGGATAGGAGTGCATCCGCGGAAGACAAAATAATGCGGAATTTCTCATCGCGTTGAAGGAATGAGAGAGGTAGGAGAGGGAGAGAGCGAGTGAGAGAACTCCTCCAGTCATGCAAGATATCTAGTTACGGCCGAAATTTTCGTCGAGGGAATATTTCGATTGGATTCTATTCGGAGCAGCGGCTTCCGCTCTCGTCTCTCCCTCCCCTCCCCGATAAGTCGCTGAGGCTGGCCATAACTTCATCGTCGACTCGGTTGACGCTAATTGGCGTATCGTGCCGTAATGCGGTCACGCCATTATCTCTACCCACTGTGGGCCCCGATATTGCATTACCAAGTTGATCTTTCATCGTCGGCCCATTTCCTGGCCGAGCCCTGGCTGCATGGCCCGCGGGCCGCTTCGCCGAGTGCACGAACGTCTCAGATAAGAAGAGAGAGAGAGAGAGAGAGAGAGAGAGAGAGACCACGTTCGCAAGAATGGGACGGGCGAACGAATGAACCCGGCAACCTTGAAATACGTGACCATACGTCGCGAACGATTAGGTGCTTCGTTAATCTCGAGAAGCAGCCACCCACTCGATCTTCGAGTCTTCCAGTCTCGTTTCGGTGGGCACGTACCGAGATCGCTCTCTCGAATAACCCAGCTCCCGTGGATCATACGATTCATAAATCGCTCCTTTTCCCTCTACTTTAGGACTCGTCCCATTAGTATCGCACCAGGGGAATACGGCCGGTTAGCCTGTACCGCGAGGGTAAATTAAGAGGCTCTTCGCGGCCTCTAAATATCTTATTAAATAGCGCCCCGCGATGGTCTATTAAGCCGGTGGACGTTTTTCCTGTCTTTTATGACGCGAGAGTGCGCGCGCGCGAGCTCGCCTTAATACCTCCCTATGCTCACCGAGAGACGTCTTTCACGCTCCCGTGGCGCGATTTTTCTCGCGAAAACGAGCGTCATTAACACTAGATACCGGGAGTATTAAGATCGTTGAAAAGAAGGGTCCCCTCGCTCGGTCTTTCCTCTCTTATGAGCGCCGCGAGACGAGCGTGTCTAACGAGGCTATTCGCTGATTGATTTGTCCCTCGTTTCGAAAATATCGTTCGCGATGGGCGAAAAAAGCGCGAAATTATACCGGTGAGCCGCGTGGGGATAAGAGAAAAAGAGGAGGAATAATCCCGAGGAATCGCTACTCAGCGGTTTATCCAGTTGATTGATTCGCCGTTAGGTCGATCCTATACCGGTCTCCCCGCGATGACTAAATGTTTTAAAGCCTCTAGATTGCTACTCGCAGTCGATACGCCTATCTCGCGCGCTCTCTCTCTCTCTCTCTCTCTCTCTCTCTCTCTCTCTCGATCCCTCTTTCTCTCTCGCAACGGGTCCTTACCGTTCAAATTGCTACGTGCGAGTAACCGCGCGGAGGGTAATAAACGTTTTCGAAAAGAAAAATTATAAAACACCGGTTCCCTCGTTGAATGTGGAATTTTTTCCTCATGCCGTTTTTCATTCGCGTAAGAGAGAGGGGAGGAAGGGAGCGCGAAATCGATAAAACGAACGCTAATTCACGCTCGGATATGGTTAAGTACGAAATTGCACGTTCCCGGACATTTCGGATCGGGTACAACGTTGGATTTGAAAAATTCAGGAGCGGACGAACACGATTCTCGCGTTAATACCTGGCAATGATCGGCGTTGACTTTAAAACGCGTCGGAATCATTTGCAAAAGTTTGCACTCTCCCGTGTCAGCTGCCTAGACAGTCTCGAAAGTTTTGGACGGACTGGCGGCTGAATGTTACGTCGTGCCGCATCGTAAACAGGAGTCAACCGACCGAGGGAGTCTCGACGCGTGTTTACCTGAATATTATTATCCCGAAGGTATTACAACGTTGCGATGGAGCGTGCGAACCCTCGGTTCGCAATGCGGTTCAACTATACGCTCGAAACGAGATGCAACTTATGCTTCGATAGAAAGGAGTGGAAAATTCGTAGATCGCATCGAGAGTTGTTTATTTTGCATCGTGATCCAGTTATCGCTCGAAAAAATAATCTTTTACCGAGGAATGAGAAAAATTTCGATGCGCTGAATAATTACAACGAGTATACATTTCACGGTCCTGAAATCCAACGCCCCATGCGCGAACTTTCTTACCGTCGGTCTGGAATTTTGGGGAAGAAACTCCGGGCGTCCGCCATCGGAATATTAATTAATCAAAGTGTTGACAAGGATCACGGGGAGGATTACGCGGTGCGTGGAAATGGGGATATCGCGCGTCTTTTCCCGTTTCAAAGCTGCGTCCTCGAAGCCTTACGAAGCCACGAGGGCCGGCGCGTATTGAATTTCAATTATTTATCGAGAACTCGGCGCTAATTGCGCGCCAAAGTTTCCACCGCAAGAAGAGCCGACGATCGCGAGCGGGGAGCAACAAACGGTGCCGGCGGCGGCAGTCGCGCGGCGAGCGCTTGCCGTTCCATCGGGATGAGGCAAGAAAATGTCCTTGAGGGAGCGACCATCTCTCTCGCGTGTTCTCCTATACATATAGTAGTATAACGTACACGCGTGCGCGCGCGTGTGCGTATAGATACCTCCGGTGTCTCGATGTACTCACCCCGAGGGGGGCGAACGCTGGAATCGAGATTGACGAGAGTAATTATTTACACGTTCCGCGTCGTAATTATATCGTCGGTGTTTCTCGCCAAATCGCGTCTACACAGGTACGTCTACATACCATGTTGCGCTATATAGCGTGTCGCTACCGCTGCGCTTATTGTTAGGTTACGATTTCTACGCTCCAGAAATTTTTCGAGTTAATTAAGACGTGGATGCTGCGATGTTCTTGCCGGTCACGAAACGCGTATAACGCGATCGAGAGCGGGGGTTGCGTTTATATTAGCTGGTTATTATCGGGGAACGTAGCTAATTGAACGGAGGGAGGCATTTTCGCAAGAAACACGCGGCCGGAATGGCAATGCGCGCATCACCGACGCTCGCGGGATATTCAGCACGCATATCGGCTGCGGGGTAAAGAAAACGGCCCGGCACGACATCGCCGAGAGTCCTTGGGAGTCCACGCGAGGTTATCCGAGGCGAAAACTCGATTCGACGAAGAAACTATTTACCTCTTTTTACCTTTCCCCTGCTCCTTTTTTCTGCCCCTAAGGCGGTTTCTTTTTCACTGGAAGCCTTGTAGAACAGCGCGTCGGGTAAACGCGAATCGAATAATTTAAACTTTCCAGCGGTAACGAGTCGTTGGTAAGTGCGGCTTGTGTAATACGTACTACCTATATATGCATTATATACGATATAAATGGAAAAGAAGCCATCGGGCTTTTTCCCGATGTTGGACGCCCGATGCCGAAGCAATTTGCAAATATCTCTCTATTTTACTTCGCATCAGTTTTATATTACGTCTTTCGTGCGCTTCGAGGGTTACTGCCTCGGAATTGCAGCTGCATCTGGCGATTCGAGGCGCGAGTGCGAAAAGACAAGAAAACGAGAGAAAAGTGGAGGAGGCCAGGGTATGGGGGCTTAAAAACGCTCAGATCGATTTTCGATACCGTCATAATGTAAGGTACACGCCGACTCTATCGGCGTTCGTAGACGTCGGGAAAAGCAGTTTAGAGAAAGACTCGCTCTCTTCCTCTTTCTTGCCATTTCTCCCTTTCACGGGCGATATCGCGCGGGCGCGGATAATAAAGTCGTATCCCGATTGTAAAAGCGACGCGCGATGAATCACACGCGACTACGCGTCTCCATTCATCCTTCTCCAGGTGCATAGAGCGCAATGTATATACCCGCTGTGCGTCTATATATGTATATAGTATACCGCAACCATCGTTTTCATCTCTTACCTCGTCGATAAGATTATTTATTCTCGAAACGTCCCTTTTTCGAGAAGGCGAGGAAAAAAGACGAACGATTGAAAAAGATTCATGTAGAAGTAGACAAAAGAGAGAGAGAGAGAGAGAAAGAGAGGAATAAAAAGAAGACAGTTTTTCGCCATGATATACGTACGCGTTCGCGCGATGCCGTAATAATTACGCTCGTATAAGCAGCCGGTCGAGCAAGTACAGAGTTTCTCGGCGAGTCCGGTCGAGAATGAAGCAGGCGCGAGAGAGTGCTTCGGCTTTGGCGCTCTCTCGCGTTCATAGCAATGGCATGTTGCCGAGGTTAATTGTATTGGCTCCCTCGTCCTCATTCTCATTCAATCGTGATCATTACCCGAGCTAGAGCGAGCGAGAGAGAGAGAGAGAGAGAGAGAGAGAGAGAGAAATGCGCATCCTCCTACGTGTCACGCACACATACACACATACACACATGCACACACACGTACACACAAATACCGAGCACTCTATGTGCGGTGAGGCTTTTCTCCTCGGACTCTCGCGCGAGGGAACCCATACACGTTGAAAATGCCGCTCCTATATATCGGCGCGCGCCCGCGCGCTCCTTATAAAGTCTATTGGCAGTGGAGCTGGTACCCGAAGCTCCTCTACCGATGTACCTCGGATAGGAGACGTACACGCGAATTTGCACGCGTACCTACCTTAATTTAAATCCACGCGCTAAGAATGGCACGATAAATACTCCGCGGAATCGCCGAAGGAATAGAAGAGAGCGAGAGCACTGCGTACACATACAGGTACTATGGGTTTTCGTTAATTTTCCCTTTTCGCCATGATCCCATCGACGAGATAAATTTATACCAGCCGGCTCGTTAATCGGATAGATCGGATAAAGACGTTGGCCTCGACAGACAAATTGCCACCGATCGTACGCGCGTTATATCGATAGGCTCGAGCGCTGAAAGGAGAATCGAAAAAAGATTTTCTCCTAGTAAGGGCAAACGAGAGGATGAGAGGGAAAATATGTTATCTCGTAAAATACCGAGGTAACACTTGCCGCGATCCGGCGCGACTACTCGTTTCGAGGAGTCCGTTAGCCGTTTCAGTTGCCGATCGTTTTGCATCGACGTATATGTGTGCGAGAATGACCTCGCTAACGAACTCGCGCGAGTTCTCCGAGTGCGCAATTCTCTCTCTCTCTCTCTCTCTCTCTCTCTCTCTCTCTTTTTATCTTGGAGAGCGTACCTCCGGCTCGATACAAATTAATAGGAGTGTACGGTCAGAGCGCGACACGGTACCTTCTCCCGCGTCTTGGGTGAATCGCTCGCGAGAACTGTAACGACTCGCTTCCGCCTCTCGTTCAGGGTCCCCGAACAAGCGCTGATGAGTAAGACGCGAACCGAATGAATATGTAACTTGAGCGCCCGCGTGGAATGAATAATACAGCTGTCTATTTGTACAGCTCTCGAGAGTCGTGTTCCGTTCGATTCATCGCTCCTCGTCGCATAAATCGCGACTTCATCGCGGTAATGAAACGAAATGGGTTGATTTTCGCCCGCTTAAAGAGCCCAGGGAGATAAAAACGAAGCTGTGGGACGATTTCGTTGCGAGCGAGAGAGGAAGTCGAAATGAAGTCGTAAAATCGGAGAAGCGAAAAAGTGGCGGGCGCGCAAAATTGCGCGGCCAGGGGAGAGAAGAAGGAACGAGGAAGAGAGAGGAGTGGTTTATCTGGCTCACGAGGCACGTCCTCGCGCGGAAAAGATTTCGCGTGCGGCTCTCTGGCACCAAAAATCCATTCTTTACCTTCGTAGGAATGCGCGGGCCCGCAAAGTGCATAAATAACGTCGGCGGTTGCGTTCTCCTCTCTCTCTCTCTCTCTCTCTCTCTTTCGAGGCTTCGCGCTCGACTCGACCTCGTGTCGATCCTCTTCTCTCTCTCTCTCTCCTCTCTCTATCTCTCTCCTCCCCTTGCACTCCACCTTCTCGCGCATCTTTAGGTAACGGGGCGTATATGCGAAATCGAGAGATTCCTCCTTCCTCCGAGCGTCGATTCTTCCGGTCTGCCGTAACTCTCCCCGAAACTCACTTGCGGTATATCTGCGGCTCGCGGTTTAAAAGCGTTCCTCGCGCTCACCTCCGCGACCGCTAGTATATCGGGCCATATATTTGTATATCGTTGGTAATTCCTCGTCGTCGGCTCAATTAAGCGATCCGTCGCGCTTTAAATAAAGGAAATAAAAAGATACCGCGCCGAAAATAATTTTCTCTCTCGACGAGAGTTTTCGGAAGAAGAGGCCTAGCGGACGTTTAGTAATGACTCAATCGAACGTGTTTAACCAGTTAAGGGTATGGCGGCCATTACGATGATAACGCTTTTTGCCGCAATAAATTTCTCTGTCTTCCTCTCCTTTCTCGTATGAGAGTAGAATTTACCGCAATAAAGATTCAGCGCCCTTCTTTCGCGTCTCTCGCTCTCCTTCCATGCACCGTCTAGTGGCCATTACTCCTTGGTGCACTTGTCGCGTCCTCGATGAGGGTATAAGGATCCGGGCGACGACGCGCAACGCCGCGAGAGAAGAATCATTTTGCGACGGAGGCTCGCGGGGGAGCCCACGATACGGCCGAAAGTCGTAAATCTGCGAGCGTCGCGCGGCTTTTCGAGCTTTTCGCGTCAGTCCTCTCATGAAAAACGCAATCCGTGAGAAAATCTCCAGATTTCTCGAGAATCAGTTGGTCGAAATAATATCCGTTCGTGCGTGGAAAGGAGAACCGTCCTCGGTGAATTTACTTTCCCCACGAGTCATCGGGGAACGGCGAATATTCGAATTCCTACCGCACACACGAGATGCGTATGAAACGATCGCGGTGTACGCATATCGCCTCGTTTATTTTCCGAACATGCGATGATGCTCGGACGAATCAACTTCCGTGGAAGGTCGTGCCCGTTCCCCTTCGGGTCACGTCCGGAAGAGAGAGAAGGAGAGCGATACTTTGGATTTTTTTTATCTCGGTTTGTCCTCGCGAGGTTGTAATTTACGATCGTTCGCGCGGCGTGCTGCAACGGATCGAATGAAAAGCCC